>OX424575.1:21873703-22133703 GCA_949152435.1 Gastracanthus pulcherrimus | reverse complement strand
TTTTAAATGCTGAATAACATTTAAAAAAATATGAATCGAAAGGAAATCATGCGCACTTCAAGAAATTAAGTCTATTATGTGTATCTAACTTGAACTAGCCCTATATCTAAAAATATGGCTTGGAATTGTAGATATGGTACGTTTAAGGGGAGCACTACATGTAAACGCTTAAAATGAACGAAATGTACCATGATTTTTTAATACAGAAAAAATACACTATAAAGCGCTTAAAACTCTAATGTGTATTAGATACATATTTCAAAACGTAAAGAAATTTTTTTTATGTTTTTTGAAAGCATGTATATATATATATATTACATGTATATATATGCATGTATATTTATATATATATATATATATATATATATATATATATTGGAGACGTTTGTAATGACGTCTACATCAGCGGCCTGAAATGGTGGGACATGTAGCGTCCACTGCAGGTATCTAAAATATAAAATCCAAAAATAGTTTGCTATTTTATGATAATACGCAGTGACTGTACCTATTTTTACAAAAAAAATTATAAAATTTGTCAAATAATGGAACATTGAAAAAAAGTTACATTTATATGAAAAAAAATTTGTTCATTTTATATGTTACGTCGGTGAAGAATGTGATAACGTATATGTGTGCGTCGTTTGACCACGATTTCGGAAAATGTAGTTCGGAGAAAAACTCGTTTAAAGCTACGGACCTATTCAGCGCGCATGCGACCGCGCTCGTCTAAACTAGACTGTAGACACTTTAGAGAACGAGTTACAATTTGAATCTTTAAAAGCATATTTTCCACATTAAAAACTATCGATTTCCGCAAAGAAAAGAAAACGATTTTTTGAGACATTTACATGGAGTGCTCCCCTTAAACATCTTAACAAAATTTCAAGCGGCCACAGTGAAAGCTGTTGTGAAGAGAAACTTTTGAAGCTTGAAGAATACTTTTTCGTAAAAATAGTATATTGTGTACCTTGGGTGAAAAGTAACATTTTTTGCCCGCTTGTAGTACGGGTCGAGGCGAGCAATCATGAGCCGAAGGCGAGTGCGTATTGCGAGCCAAAGACGAGTACTGCAATCACACAAGGGCAAAAAAACTTTTCACCCAAGGTACATACCGTACTTTTTGTCATATTGTCTTGAATTCGCGTTTTTCTTATGCCTCTAATACGGGTATAATTGTGGCTATTTTTCGAAACAGTGTAAACATATATTTATAAAACCAAAATAAAATATCAATAAGAGTTGTTTCATATTTTAAATAGTTTAAAAAATTTAAAAAATTTAAAATTTTTTTAAAAATTTAAAAAATGTTTACACACACTCACGCATGTATGCACATTTTTATATACAAAATATCAATTTTCTGTGTAGTTGTAAGAATCTTTTTTTGTTTTGAGCTTGACGGAAAACAGCTGTTTTGCGCCTGCTTTAGAGGCACGATAAAATGCGAAAATCGTGCGTATGTGACAAAAAGTCATTTAGTAGTTTAGTTAATTTTGTTAAATTATTCTTCTCACATGAAGAAATCATAATTTCAGAAAAGAAAATTTCAGAATCTCCTATGATAAAGTTTGCGAAATGTTAAAAAAAATGTATATATGATTATAAAATGTATAAATGTATAATGTATATATCTTTTACAATGGAAAAAAGTGACAATCTAATCCCTCTAAATAAAAAACTAAAATGAAAATTATTAACTATTAAATAAAATATGTATTATTTACGTTCATTAATATCTACTAAATTGCAATTGCTGAAATAAAATATAAAAAGGTACTGAATACTGGCTAAAGTTGTCTACTTTGATATACAAAAAAGTTCTTTTATCGATTTATTAAGTTTAAAATATATAATTGATTCTATATATAAAAAAAATCTTGTGCCGCATTACCTGCCGTGCTAGGTTCTATGGCGCGCTGTTATATTATACTTAAAACCTGTTTTTGGTCACTCATTTTGGTCTTCATTATTATTGAAAGTAATCGTAGGACAATATTTAATTTGCGTAGAAAAATGTTGTATATAATAAGTACATTATAAATAGTATCCACAAAACTACAATTAACATTTCATACACACGAGAAGAACTTCTTTCCTGCCATAAACCCTGACCTAAACTCGAATAAGCTTAAGTGCTCACGGCATAATATTTCACGGCTCAACTTAGCTAAATTGCACTCGATAATTACAGGAGGCTCCGAGCATCCGAGAGCGCGAGGGAGACAGAAAGTGGCTCTATCCACCACGCGCTGAGTTGCGAGCAGGAAAAACACGCGCGCCGAAACTTTACCTTTTCTTCCTCGCGCCCGCCTCGCTCCCGGCTAATCCAGTCTTGCCCTTTCTACGCTTCACCTCCACTTTCGCCCACGGAAATACGAGTTTCCGTGTACAGCAGTAATACAGTTCATAAAGGCAGAAGCAGCAGCAGCAGCCCACTAGCACTGCCGGTGATAATCGCACAGCGCGTGACGGAGCGTATATAGGAGCTAATATTTCTCGTCGGGGAGAAGGTGGAGGAAGAAATTTCTGACCCTCAGTTGTTGTAAGGACAGCAGCTGCGGCGAGGTTGGAAGAAGGAGAAAGCGGAAAGTATATACTCGTAGCAGGAAGTATTAAAAGAAGTGAGATACAATGTATAAAAATTGTAAATTAATTGATTGATCGATTAATTTTCTATCATTTCTTCCTATAAATTATATTGTATTCTGTAAGAGAAAGCATTATAACCATAAAATTTTTTGCTTTCTCTTTGAGGAAGCTGGAACGATGATAATTTTGTCATCTAACATTAAAATTCGATGATTTAACAAAGTTATAGCCAGTCAAGTAAAACAATTAACATGGGATAGCATGTCAAATTAATACTTCAAACACGTTTTTCTCGAAACTCAATTTTCTATTTTCAAAAACTTCCTTGTGTATTTCATCTTGGTGAATTTTTTTTGCAATTTTCAAGAAATATTGCCTCAAGTATTGCGAAAAAAACTTGGGATTGTTATTTAAGACCACCAATGTTGAATATTTTATTTTTAGTATTTAAAAAGTATTTTAACTTTTACAGACTTAAAATTCAATATATATATATATAACTTAAAAAATTCCATGCTTTGTTCAATTTCAGTTATGAGCATCTCTGAATTGTTTAAATAGGTTTGGTCAAGGGTATTTGCGCAAGGAACTTTTTTAAAAATCCGTTTTTAGGCTCGACCGCGACACGGAAGTGCCTTATATTTTCGTTAGCGAAAAATGTGTGAGATAGTATATCTCACGCAATTTTTTACCAATCGGGATGAAATTTTAGGACAGATTTCCTCCAGCACAATATGAAATTTTATTTTTTTATCCCGCTCCTGTACGTAGTTTTTAAATTGCGAGCACTTTTTGCTTATTTTTACGTGTTTTTACGTGTTTTTAAAAAAAAAATTCATGTTACACGATTATCACTGCGAAATCTTAGCGAATCAGGCTCAAATTTTTTTTGGAAACTCTCCTAAGTATAACATCTTGATGGTCCTATTTTGAGATTGATCCTGCAAATATACGCTGAATGCGGCGACTATAAAAAGTCGCTAAAAACGGTTTTTGGGCTATAACTTGAAAACTAAGCAGTCTACGAAAAAAGTTAAATAGAAAAGTTGTAGATCTTTGAGAAATACAACTTTTTTTCTTGACACCAAGACGCAAAAATGCTTTTAAATCAAGTTAATAGTCCAAAAACGATTTTTGACATCGAAAAATGTAGTTTTTTACTATATTATACAATCAAGCAAATGCACAGCGTGAGCAAGGCGAGCGAGCAACACGAGCACCTGTAAGGCAAGCGAGCGCGAAGCGCGAGCTGAGTACGGTCGTGCCTGTAATGCAAAACACGAAGCGTTTTGCATGCCTTGCATTGCGAAGCGATGCAAGGCGCGGAGGGGCTTAAGAGCGAGCGAAGCGCTCGCTCTGAAGCTTCGGAGCAGGCAAGTCACATGCGGCCGAAAGCCGCGTGTGGCGCGCTACACTGAAAAAAAAATTTGTTAAATTTAAGTAAACGTTTCCTTGAATCGTACTAAGAAAAGATTTACTTAAATAAAGTAAATATTTCTTAAATTTAGTAAATATTTATTGAATTGATGAATACCAGTCTAAACATAATTAAATATTTACTATTATCAAATAAATATTTTCTTAGTACGATTCAAGGAAACGTTTACTTAGATTTAACAATTTTTTTTTCAGTGTAGTTTATTTTTAAAATATGCATTTTCTTCTACAACTAGGGCTAGCGGCGATGAAATAAGTTCAAAATTGGTATATAACCTTCCCTAATCATGTAAAAAATGTTACAAAAGTTTTAATTTTTTTGGACGAAAGGAGAGTCTTTTTGAAAACTGGTGCAGGTCCAACTTAAAAATCGCTTGAAATTGTTAGATTATGTAGTCGATTTATTATTGTTTTATAATCATTTTAAACATTTTCTTTTAAATAAAAATGTCGGTTTATTGAAGATTATTCTATGAAAATAGTTTATTTCCTTATTTAACTTTCTATATGTTAAAGTATTAATACAATCCTATATACATTTTTAAATTATGTAGTAAGTATTATAACTTTTATTTTATAGTTTTCTATACCTTTTTATTTATTTCATTGTATGATTACATTATTTTTTAAATTTCGAATATTTGTAAAATATGTACATTAATTTAATGAAATCTATACCATTTTAATATTATTTCATTATTATTTATTCACCATTACTTTTATCTGACACTATATTTCTATACTAACTTTTATTCCTACAAATTTTAAGGTCATTACATTTATTAAATATTCATATCATAACATTCCTTTAACACTGTCATCCTATTCTTGTTTGATGACTGATGTTATCGAAGCTTTTTAAAGTAAAAATTGCGTGATAATTGATTACGTGAAAATGTAATTAATATCTACAAAAATAATATAATTATTAATAATTAGTATATCAAAGCAATGTGAGAGAAACGAAAGTAGTAAAAATATGAAAAGTAAAGCATATGCATATTATTAAAAGCACAAAAAAGGTTAATATAAGCAAAAAATAACAAATAATCAACAGTGAAGAAGTCAATATAATATAGAAGATGTAGAGTGAAGATAGGAGAGAGGATTATGAAGAGAGTAAGCAATAATAATAGTTGTTGAAAATATAGTATAATACTCAGCAATACTATTCTCAATGAATTCTTAACGAATATAGAGAATTCTTCGATACTTTTTTTAAGGATGGTGATGCCGTCTGGCTGGTGGTAATAACGCAGTTTCTAAAAAATGAAGGAAAAGGCGTAGGTTACTGTAGGATGCGCGAAATATAGATTAATGGACAACAAAGGCAGGACCGGACCTTAAGATGAATAAAATGAGAGTAGAAGAGTAAGAATAACTGACGCAGTGTGTACCTGTAGAATGCAAAACAAGACAGAATGAAGAAAAATTTGAACGTCGAAAAAAAAGGTTACGCTTATGCTTGCTGAGGAATAATACAATTTTTGTGATTATTTTTAGCAGTATTCGACTTTCTTTCTTGGATACCTCGACTAATAACAGCGTCATGTATTTCTGTTCTATCAGTCTAAATGCTTTATATTCATCTTTATCATCAGAAATTAGCTAAAATATCTTAAAAGATAAGTTAAATATTGCTAAAAAAAGTCAAAGAAACTGTGAAATTTAATGATACCTTTGTTACATTTGAAACTGTAAAACACATGATTGAGTTACTTCTACTTGAGGTAATCATATAAAATGTTCAGTAATTGTCACCATTATTTTACTGATTTTAGTCAATTAGGTATATATTTCAATAAGAATATCTATGTACGTACCTCCTTTGAATATTAATTTGATGTTCACCATACTTTTTTTGTATTCTATTAAAGATATCTTTAATGACTATATTTGTCGGTAACGAAATTTTTCAGGGGAGTGACGTCCTTTGCGTCTAGGACTCCATCAGTTTTGGAATCATTGCAAAATAATTGCAGAAATTATTATTTAGCGATACTATGATATGTTAATATATTCTTATAAATTTATTCTTATTTAAAATAGTAAATAGAAAGTATAATTAGTATTATATGCGTAGTATTTATTAATTTTTATAATTTACTTTTGTTGTACGTTGACTTCCATTACTGCCTTTCATATTATTCTAAACAGCTGTTGTCAATTGACTGACAGCATCTATAAGATCAAAATTATTCATGGTGAATTTACGTGTCTTTACAGATTCCCTAATATCCTATCCTCCGATATCTGAATCAGTTAGCAATAAAGTAAGATATATAAGAGTAGATTTACATAGAATCTGACGTCTTTAAGTTGTAAAATAAAAGTTTATTTTAAAAACTATTAATTCTAGTATATATATACGAATTAAATATATATTTTTCAAAAACATTGATATTCATGTTAAATAATCAATTTAATTTGTTAATTCGAATATACAATTAAATTTAATCTAATAAATTAGTGTTTATATTACCTTATTCTCATTTGTACAGGTGTATATATAATTAGTATCTACGAATGTGTTTATTACGTAAGAAATATTTTAGAACAGAGGTTATAAGTGAAAAAGGTAAACGTAGAGGCAGACAGAATGAGACAGACCGAGAGTAGACGAGAAAATGAAAAAGCCAGTGAGCTCGAGTGTGTCTGCCAAGTGAAAGTTTTCCTTTTGCTAGCACGCGCGTGGCTTGGCTTCGCTTCTATCTTCGCTTCAGCTTCGGTCTTCGTTTTCCTCTGCGAGTTTTTCTGGGTTTTCTTATTTCTCTTATTAAGCAGCGTTTTTCTTTTGAAAATTTTTCCGACTGCCTATTTCATGTTTGACTTTGTCAGGCATAGCGTCAAGGTACACACACAAAGACACTATTATATATATATATAATACTAATGGTATAATATAATACTAAACTTAATTGTCATTTTTATTCATAATTTTATTCCAGTGCTTCATAAATCGTATGAATGTAGAGTTTATAAAATTTAATTATCTTGTAGCGTTCCGTATAACATTGGCATATAAACATCGGCCTGTCATATAGATATATAATTTTTACAACAAGACTAAAGTATGGAAATGTTTTCGCATAATTATTATACTGAATGATCAAATTACCAAATATTTGAGTTTCGATTTTCTGTCCAGATATTCTGTTGTTATTGGTTTATAATGAGCGGGATAACGATGTTAAAATGAAAAATGATCTAAAATTCAAATATCAAAACATGTCGGATGAAAATTTGATGAAGGGAGAGGATATTCTATTACAATGATGGGAGAATTTTTTAAATAGACCCCCTAATGGAAGAGATTCAGGGAGATCGCATACGTAAAATGACGCTCCATTACACTAAGAAAAAAAATCTTGTACATGCAATTTGCAGGATCCAAGTTTTATACAGACAAAGTCTCTTCGTGCCATGTGATATACAAGGATCATACTTTGAATATGCGAATAGATCGAGGAATAGATCTACTTTAATTATTTCCACAATTTAGATACAAATTCCTCTAATAGAAAATAATATTTTATGAATTAAAAAAATGAAGCCTTATCGGAATAGGTATAGCGGCATACCAAACACAAAGCATTGGACTCTGCTGTTCGAAGAAAAAACCGCTGCAAACTACCTTAGCAGAATGGTTCTCAAAGAGAGGTCCTGATTATCGATTTATAGAATCTTATAATGGAAATTCGAATTAAATAATTGAATTTTCAGAATGTTAATTATGATACTATTAATAGTGATATTGAAACAGTAAATTGGTTAGACTTACTTTGTTCTAAAGATATAAATATTAATACAGTTATATATTACAATACTTTAAATTCTATTGTGAAATAACCTGTACCTAAACATCGACTTTATAATGCAACGTATCCTAGATGGTATACCGCAGAACTTAAAAGTTTAATTGTTCAGAAGAATTACATTCATAAATTGTGAAAAATGTTTAATTTACAGTTTGTTTACATAGAGTTTAAAAGACTTCGTGCCAAATGTATTAGATTGTCAAAACTTTGCTTAGCAAGCTGCAATGAAAAAGTAGAATGTAATTTAGTTAAGGATACGTGTTAAAAACGTAAATATAAAATCTTTAATATCTTTTCTCTGGGTTGGTGTAACTTTCTAAAAATTTGTATCCGTAAGATTGAAGTCCAAACATACTAGCATATACAATTTGAGAGTTTTATGAACACTAATTCGAAACCGATAGTACTTCCTTAAGAATAGTTTTAAAAAACATGAATCGAAAGAAAATCATGCGCACTTCAAGAATTTATGTTTATTTTTTATATATCTTCAATACAAACTGCCACATTTTTTTTATTATAACTTTTTTTTCAAAAGTGATCAATTTATCAAATAACGTCCTGAATATTATCCATTTAGCTCGGAAATCTGATAAATTCTAACGTACCTAATATGTCTAAAATTTCAGCGCGTATCATGCTATCTGGAATCCCTGCAAGATATATTGTGGATACAAATTTTGGTTTCATACATAGATACACACGCACACACACGCACACGCGCACGCATGCACACACATACGCGCATGCACGTACGCATGTACGCACACCCACGCACACTCACACACACACATGCACACACACAGCCACTCACATACACGATACACACACACTCACCCGTACATATGCACATGCGCACACACACCCACACACACGTACACACACTCACACACACATATAATTTTTAAAAACATATTTTTTTCACTTCAGAAACCTCAAAAACATTGAAATTTATTAAAATCTCCGATACGAAAACTTTCATCGTTACAAAGCGTTCTCTTTGAAAAAGCAAAAGTCTTATGCAGATTCGTAATACGTAAATGGAAGATTAATTTACTGACATAAAACTATTGTGTACGTCTTCTATATAAAAGATGTACACAAATAGTATGATATCTCAAATACGCATGTCCTTTCTGTAAAATTCGTAATAAAGTGTCAGTTTTATATAAATATGATCACATAATTATTATTTTAGTTAATATAATTTCAAACTAAGGCTATATAGCTACAATATAAACGTTGAATAACATTTTAATATAAAAAATATACATTTTTTTCACGTTAATATTTTGTTCTTCGATTTTCCAAAATTCAAATTATTTTGAAATTTAACGAATGACTTTCAAACTTTGATATACTGCGCCACCTAGCGTCGTTATATCAAAGTAGGGATATCAGAATAGAAAATTACAACCGATGCAGACGCGGACAGTTAATCCTTTTTTGGAATTGAGACCATTTTTTATGTCGAAGCTTTACTATTTAAAAAGTATTTTTTGCAAAACAAAATTAAAATTAGAGAAATTTCGGACTCCAAATTCGACAGTTCACTGAAAATCACCCAGTTCTATTTTCATATCTGTAAAAAGTGAAAAATAATACTTTCTATAATAATGAGATTGAAATAATAACGGACTCCAGGTTAAAAGCTCAATTTTAGCAAATCACTACATTTTTACTACATAAATGATAAATTATATTCAATTATAAAATGTTGTGATCAAACGTAGTTGCCGAAGTGTGAAATCGTTTTATAACAAATTTTTAGCATCAAATAGAGTCTACAAAACAACCTCAAAAATGATAAGAAGTTTTTAATCGCAAAACGCAAGATAGGCCTTTTCTAATCGTAACCCATGAGATACGTCTTATCTAATCGTATAGAGAAAGATTAGTATTTTCTCTTAGGACCCATCGAAATGTTTATTATCTTCATTGGATAAAAAGTCAACATTTTGGTAATTTAAATTCAAAATACGTTTTGGAATCGGTTTTGATATTAAGTCAATTTTATCTCAATGTCATTGTTACAGAAAGTATTATTTATTTTTTACATCTACCTGTAAAATGGACTTGTATTAATATTTTTATTTGAGACACATGCTTATTATTTTTCATTAATTTTATGAAATCGTTAGGAAGATAGGATATTAAATATTTTTAAGCAGTAAGGAATTCTCAGTAAGGTATATTAAAACTTAAAAATTAAAAAATCAGGAAATAAGAGTAACAAATAATTATTATAATAAGTATTATAATTATTATAGTTCAAACTGTATGTTTTAAATAAATGAGTCACTCTATTGACAGATGATCAGGAAATAAAATGTATTTCAATATATTTTTTAAAATTATTTAATGAGATGCATAGTTTAATTTATTAATAACAGTCGATATTCTACACATAAACGGAGTTTAATTTTAATTCGGAAAGTAATTGTATAAAGTTAATTTTCATAAACAATAAACAAAAATATATAAAGCACACAATAGTACAAGGTACCTATCACGTATTTTTACCATTGGAATGGGTAATAATCACTAGTATATGTATACATAGTCGTCGCTGAATATTTCAAATGTAAGTACATAATTAGGTGATAGTAGATATATGTTATTGATTGACGCATAATATAACTCGTCTCTTGAATTGTCAAATAGAAGAAAGTGGGGGGATATAAAGCTCTTCATTATAATGTTATATAGTGTCATTAATTATTTTTTTATGTTGTTGAATTATTAATTTTTAATCTTCATAATTAAAAATTAATTCTTTACAAAAGTAATTTTATATCATGGACATATAATTGAATCAATGCTACTTTAATTTACAACCGTATTACTCAAACTACAATGTTCAATCATTTTAAAACATAAAAATAGATATTTTATTTTGTCTTTATTTTTCATAGGAATATACACATTTTAACATAAAATTTCTTAAAATATTTTATTTTTTATACTAAAATGAATTATTCTTCAATTATATGTATTAACAAATTTCAAATTTATCTAAAACTAGTATAAATTATTATCCTCTATTGCTGTTTTATCTACTATTTCAACAAATGACTCGAATCAACTGTTTATTAACAACACGTCTATTCCGAACCTCTGAAACGTAGCGCATAAATATTTAAGCAAACTGCGTTAATTTAGACGAATACACCTCTCGCACTCTCCCAGGAGATAATGACTATACGGATATCTCTGCACGCGCGCGCGTATTCCACGGCGGCAAGTCGCAAAGGCGAGCCAAGCCGCTGCTCCATCCGTTGAAATATTCAGCGCCGAGCATCTTGTGAACCTCCTCGTCTTCTCATCTCCAGATTTTGCTCTCTCTCTCTTCTCTCTCTCTCTCTCTCTCTCTCTCTCTCTCTCTCTCTCTCTTCGCCCTCCTCGTCGCCAGTGCCGTTGTCGTCTTTTCCAACGCGCTCGCTCGCAGCCAATGAAACAAAGTCCGTGTAATTTGCTTTCGAGGACGCGAGCTTCGTACCAAACTCGAACTCGTCGAGTTCTGAAGAGGACAGAGTAAGGGAGCACGAGACCTTACGCATGCATTAAGAGGACTGAGCTCGAAGATTCGCTTTCGCACTGCGCTTGCTCGCCCGCGTGATGAATGTGTGAGTGTTTGCACTGTGATCCGGTGCAAGGTGAAATTTCGAAGCTGAGGAAATGATGTATAATATAAATACACGAATGAAGAATAGTAAGAGTAGTAGTATTTTTCAGATATACTTCTTTATGTATGGATCACTTTTAAATAGATATCACACAGAGAGATGACTTTGGACCAATTTGAAACTTAAAAGTTTAGTCTCTATATAGAGCTATAGTATATATTAATAACCTAGGTCAAATTTTCAAAACTGTACCTATCTGCAAATATGACTAAGAAAGTAGACAAAGTCACCCCATTTAGAGGGGCGCCTTCGAGCCACTTTTTATATTGGCCGTGTCTATTCGGACCAACTCCACGTGAATCCACGTATTTTTACGTGGATTAACGTGGCTAAGGAGCAATGCTAGCAATTACGGTACAGTAAAAGCTTCGATCTAAGGCTTTGATCCACGTAAAAACTGCAGCAAACATAAGAACAGGCACATAAGTCTACGTAAATTCACGTAAATATTGTATCTATGTAAAATTTGCAGGCTATCTACCAAACAGAAGAAGGGAAACGTAGATTCACGTAAATCCACGTAGATCTTAGATCCACGTACATCTTAGATCCACGTAAATCTACGTAAATCTTAGATAAATGTAAATCCACGTAAATCTTAGATCAACATAAATCCACGTAAATCTTAGATCAACGTAAATCAACGTAAATTTTAGATCCACGTAAATCCGCGTAAATATTAGATCCACGTAAATCCACGTACATCTTGTATCCGCGTAAAATTTGAAGCTCTGTACCAAACAGAAGAAGGCAAACGTAGATCGACGTAAATCTACGTGAATCTTGGATCCACGTAAATTCACGTAAATCTTATGTCCACGTAAAATTTGCAGGCTATGTACTAAACAGAAGAAGGAAAACGTAGATACACGTAAATCGATGTAAATCTTGTATCCACGAAAAATTTGAAGACTATGTACCAAACAGAAGAACGGAAACGTAGATCGGCGTAAATCCCCGTAAATTTTGGATCTACGTCAATCCACGTAAATGTTGGATCCACGTAAATGCAAATAAATCTTGAATCCACGTAAATCCAGGTAACTCTTGGATCCACGTAAAATAGGATTGTCTATGCACCAAATATAAGAGAAAATGTAGATCCACGTAAATTCACGAAAATCTTAGATTCATGTAAATCCACGTAAATTTTGTATCCACGTAAAATTTGCAGGCTGTGTACCAAACAAAAGAAGGAAAACGTATATCCACATAAATCCATGTAAATCTTGGATCCATGTAAATTTATGTAAATTTTGTATCCACGTAAAATTTGCAAGCTATGTATCAAATAAAATAATAGAAACGTAGATCTACGTAAATCCACTTAAATCTTGGATCCACGTAAATCCACGTAAATCTTGGATCCACTTAAATTCACGTAAATCATGGATCGACGGAAATCCACGTAAATCTTGGAACTACGTAATATTGGTTACTTTGTGCACCGAACATAAAGGAGTAAATGTAGATCCACGTAAATCCACGTAAATCTTGGATCGACGTAAAACTAGCCAAATATGCAACAAACATGAGAAGGAAAACGTAAACCCAATTTATATTTATATATCTTTCATAGCTAAATTTTAATTTTGCATCATTTCTATGTCAACTAATAACTTATTTTGTGCTTACTAAGGTTGTACAATAATAAATACTCAGCCAATAATTGATGTAAGAAAATGAGAAATGGTAAAATAGAAACCTTTTACACACGCTAGTAGAAGAAAGCTTTTGAGGTTGAAAATTTGGTTAATCTGATTGCATTAAAATGCATACTATCAGGTGTTTGCAAGTATGCGTTTCAGTCGCTGGTCGGACTCAGGTTTGAGTTCAACGTTGTCTGAAGCCGACAACTGAAAGTCGCATTATACTTGAGCATGCGCCATGCAAGCAACCCTGGACACACCATTTAGCAGAGACCCTCAATTTATTTAAATATTATATTTATAACACCATTTCAATCGTCGGTTGTTATAATATAAAGTACATGGTGACTGATGGCTACCCTATCGATTGCGCAATTTAGTCGGTAAATAGCTGATACATTATGTATATAGGATATTAATAGAAGCTATTTCATAGAAAAATTTTCTCATGAAAGCAAAAGGGAACCAACGTGCAGTATATTTTATCTTTAAGTTTTTAGTATAAGAGGATGTATCTACATTGTCATACGGCCCATGTAACCAAACGCGTACAAGATTTGCATCTAATGGCATCCTTACAATTTTTTAAGCTTTTCAAGGATAAGAAATATATATTTGTTATAAAAGATACTTACACTGTTAATTAATTTGCGGAAAAGATATAAATAATATATTAAAGTAATGTTTGAGTTTTATACGTTATTTATGCCCTCAAAAATATGCTTAGATTTTACTGCGACCGACAAAGATGATTGCATTTGTCCAGAATGCCTGAACCTTATTTAAATTAATGAAATGTACTACTTTTAACATTTATTTATATCATTTAATTATTTTTAGCCCCTTCCAATACATATATATTTACTTGTTATTAACGATTGAAGAATGAAAAATAATATCGGGCCATATTGGGTACACATGAAATCCAATATTCCCACTAGTTGTTTATTTTCAAAACTCTGTAGGATTGTTCTATATATATATTTTCAAATTAAATACATTTCTTATGTAAGTTTGTATAGTATATTTTGATATCCAACCGATTAAATTATTTATATACATCAACTATTGTAAATGTTAAAATCCTAGATGGGCCACAATAGGTACACTTACCTTCTATAATAATTAAAATTTTTAATATATAAAATAAGTTTTTCAATATTTTACATAAATTTAATATAATATAATATATTATATATTGCAGTAATAATATCGATTAATAGTAAATTATAATTATCTTTCTAACTAATTATTCTACTAAAATGACAATTATATTGTTCACTATCAGATGGAAAGAGAGATTGTTACACGATCAGATAAAACAACCGTTTATGTATGGATAACAAAAAATTTTTAGCGAACCATAAATTTAGCAACTTATTGTTGTATTAATCGCTATCGCAGTTTACACAATTGATAACACATGGGGCTTTTGATCTCTTTGTCGACAAATGTATCTTATGTAGATATTAACTTCGGTATTTTCCTGCCTCAGCCTCGAAATTGTAAAGTAGAATTTTCGTCGGGGTTAGAAAAATACAGAAAAAAGTATTTTATTGTCATAAAGTATTATGTGCAAAGTAACAAGTTAGCAATGATTAGATACAATTTTTGTATTTACGAAAAAAATGTAATAATCAAAAAATAACAAGTCATGAGATTCTGCCTGGAGTGTGAAAAATCAATTCCGGTTTATAATCCAACAATCTTTAATTTTTAAAGTTATTTGTTAAATGAACAAGATCATGTAAGAACAATATTCATTTACTTATAAAATGTTTCATACGATCACGACACGATAATAATAACTCTGATTAAAAAGTATAATGAATAAATGAAAATTAATCTTTACTACTTGAGTAGTTTTTCAAAATTGAGCAAGAGAATTCATGAGTGAAAGTATGCATCAAGAAAGTTCATCTAAGCGTTATTGAAACACTTTCAAGAAAGGCCACTCGTGGCAGTTGTGTCAAGTGCTATACAAACTTAATCTATCTGCTTAATTATGTCAAGGCTAAATTCAAACGTGTAGACATTTTCTCTGAGGACTGGAAAATGATTTGTAGGTATATTACTTTTTAGTTCTTTTATGCAACTTATAAATATTCGTGATTGCTATGCGTAAATCATGAGTCAATAGAGTTTTTTATAATACTCGAAGAAAACTGTTTTCCCTGCATTGCTATACAAAATATATCTCTATATGACAAGTCTACTTTAGTATAACTATTGTTCTATAAATCTCCACATATGTAATGTATAATATTTAACCTAATAAGCAATCAGAATTGAAAAATACCATGTATTCTTTTCCTAAACTTTTTTTAACTAAACAAAAGCTTTTCTAAGATATCTATGTGTAGTTAAAGATTTACCTGATTTAGATAAATACTATAATTTGTGTGTACAATCCTTGAAACAAGAAAACGTAGTGCTTCATATAAAAGTGGCGTCCATTACAAGGAGACTATCGATCGGATGCTTTATAACTCAGTTAGAAGTTCTTATTGTAAAAATCAAATATGAAACACATAACGTAGAACTACAGGATAATTAAGATGTATCTATAAAAGATAAAACTATTTTCAATTTAATCATAAAACACACGTACGATACAAAAACATAACATTCTCGAAAATCATCCAGCTAAAAAATCGAAGCAACAGACGCCGCTGCAAGTGCAGCAACAGCACCAGCAGCAGCAGGTTATCAGTAATAAACAATACCCATCTTTGCATACCGAAAGACGCGATACGTCAGCGGCAGGAGCCTCGCAAGCGTGCTCGTGGTCTCGCGGTCGGCGAGCGGCGATCGCCCGCTGAATAAATTTCGCGCGCTGATCCCCTCTCTCTCTCTCTCTCTCTTTCGCCGCTTGAAATATGAAAATCCAGAGATCGAGATACAGCTATACGCTGCGCCAGCGAAACAAGGCAAGATAGTTATGCACGACGGCCGCCCACTTTTCGCGAGTCATCCTTATATATCGTCGCGTGCACTTTACAGCTCGATGGGGGGGAGTGGGAGTGGAGATACCAAGTTGGCTTTATATATTTATGCGGCTCGGTGGCGCGGCTGCGGCAGTCCCGCAAGTTTAGCCATTAGCGCGGAGGTGTGCGCGGTGGTCGAGGGCTGCGAGGCAGGTTTGCTGTTGCTGCTGCTGCTGCTGCTGCTGTTGTATACTTGGCCCCGACGCGGATGGATTTATTCGCTCATTATGTGGCTTCAACGACTTTTGGTGTATAGGTGGTGTGTAGGGTTGCGATGGTGCAGGGGTGTTTGGGAGGGTGTGAGGAATATGTGTGTACGTTTTTGACCAAGTTAGAAATAATTGCAGTGTCAGAGGCGATATTTGTCACGTGTAGAAGCAATAGAATTTATTGAATCCCGCTGAATGTTGATTGAATGAGGTGTTGATCTACTGTTTAAGTTTCTGAAGTTATTATTCGAATGCATTGTCGTCATGTTGTCAATCAATAAACTGTTTAATTTCGAAGGTAATGCTTAATGTTGTTATTAAAAGAATACTTATCTATTCTATATTTTACTTCATAACGCAATTACTGTAGACAGTAGTGAAACAAGCGTCATTGGGGCGATTCGTTAACCATTAGCGAAAATTAGGTAGCGTTGAGCATTAAATATATAAAAAATCAGCTGTCGCATGAAAATGAGGTTAGATTTGTTATAATTGCAATAACAACAGCAAAAATACAAACTCTCTTACTTTTATTCACTAACTAAAAATTGACTATTTATATTAAGTTATTGAAGATATTAAAAATAGACGAAAATTAAATTATATCCGAAGTTGTATTGCTGCTCGCATACACCTGGAAGGATAATCATTAGAAAATATTCGCTAACGTCTACAAAGAAACTTTATAAAACACAAAATTATGGTACTAGCAGATTATTTTTCTCAGTAAGTTAGTTAAGTCATTATATAATTGTTCATCATGTTCATCAAAGGCGCTCTCAGTACTATCGGATTCATCGTCAGATGAATTTTGCTCGGACCCAATAAAAGCATTATCTCTTACTGCTGAATCTTCATATACGTTTGCGCAGAGATACACAATTTTATTTGAAGTTCTCTCTTTGATGTCCATCATGTCCAAATTATATAAGTACCTATTCGCGAGTAAGGTAGGCAGTGGTTTACAAAATTCACAATCAGAGATGTTATACCCGCAATGGCTCCAGAATTTCGATACAACTTTGACATTTTCTCTGAAACAGTAGATTGCGGTATCTTCGTTCACTTTTCAACTTTAAAGGATAGTATGATTAAAAAATTTATTTTCGCAGTTATATAATTTTTTCTCTTCTTCTCTATTACACTTTTTGGTACTATCCAGTCTTCTTTAACATATTATAAAAGCATTCTTTGATAATTGTATCGGATCATTTTTTGAAGCAAAGAAATTGTACTCGACATGACCAAATTCTATTTACAGTAAGGTATTTACTGCTTTTAACGCATACTTTGAAACCTGCGTTAAAACCCGTAATTTTATCTATTTTGATTTTTCAATTTACCTAGGTTAAGAAAATGTGAATAAAGTAATATTGAAACCTATTATAAAGAAGATATTACGCATGATCAAAACTGACGTTACTGTAACTAGTAAGAAATATTATAAATAATGTTATTAACATTAGCTTTGCAAAATTTTAGGGTAGGTTGATGACTAAATAAATGCATAGAAAACTCTTAAAAATCCATTTCTCATACTATTTTCGGTAATCCCTATTTTCTTCTACATTTCTTTTATTTTTTGCTGTCCTTTTTTTCTTCATTATCTTTGTTTACATTATGTCTCTCTTTTATATCTCTTAAGTCTATTTCTATTACCTGCAGTACCATGCTGAAGCTTCTGATTGTACAATAAGTATCTCGTCCTTTTTCATTCTAACAGGTCATCTTTCCATATTTTACATTTCACCAACACTAAGACGCTTTTAAAATACGTTTGAATTTTTAAACTTAACAAAAGGATTTTTCTTTGATGACGTCACATGTCAGTACGCTTTAAGAACTGCTAATACTGAAATATGACGTTGCAAACATTGCTGTAAAATGCAAAAATTCTAAAAATTAACAAAGAAAATATACTGTAATTGTATAAGTATAAGTAAAGGTAACTTATATTTTCTATTCAATGCAATTTGATATTTTAATTTCTTTAACGTATCTTCAATAATTAATAAACTATTATTCATTAGCATAGAAATAACATATTAGTCAGTGTCAGCTTAAAAACGTAATTTATGAATCAATCATTTATACATTGTAAAAACTACAGTCCACAGATTAATTAGTACCGTGAAATAGTATTTCCATTTATCGAGCCAATTACGTACCAATTCAATCAGCGAATCAATTTAATCCCCGAAACTCCTCTCCGTACACGCGGAACTCGCTCCCTCTGCCAACGCCGCCGTAGCCAATCTTGCTTTTTTCTCTCGCGCGCGGGCGCCAAGTTTCAGCACAGGAAGGAATATTTGATCAGTGCTTAACATATTTAATTCCGCGTATACGAGCCGCGCGGCGAAGCCCGTTTGGGTATGCAAGAAGGCTCGCGTTGGCTCTAATTTAATCGTCCCGCGAGGACAAAGGAGAGAGCCCCGACAAAGATGCTGCTCCGTACGGATATACATATATCTACACGCGGAAAAAAGCTCGGCGGCGCAGTCTCTCGCGAAAGCGAGAGTGAAAAATCGCGGTGGGGATCTCGCGGTGTACTCGCAGTCTCGCCTCTTTCTTCGGGCAAGGGAGAGAGTACGTGACGCGCATGACGATTCGCGCGAAAATGAGTGTTGTGCGTGGCGGGGCGCGGAAGAAAATCAAAGATAGCGGAGAGATCGTGTTTGAATTCGTTGAAATTGGAATTCGAGACTGGAGTGATAGATCAATAACACGATGGTTGGGAATAGGGGAGGCGGAGTAGATTTTATTAGCGGAATCATTGAAAGAACGTAGTTAATAACGTAGTATTGTTATTATTTAGGTATACTTTCAATCTATCTATTAAATAGATAACAGTAATACCATGAAACTTTAACTAAAGTACTGCTTGAATAGATATATACAGATATGTATTAACAAAAATGTTAAAATAATTAAGTTATAAGCGGTAGATGCTCCAAAAAGTAAATAATTAAATTTTTGTTGGTCATACAAGTTGATATATTTTTGTATATTCTATTTTTGTCTCACAATATGTATAGATATAATATTGAACAAACAAACCAACTGTTTAGTTGTAAAGGAAAATAGCATTGCAATAAGTTTTTATAATAGCAAACAAAGAACATTCTACTCAGAAGTATTTAAATTGTATTGTTATCAAATAATCCAGGTGAATTTTTGACCCGTTAATCGGTTAAGGGCAATTCTATAGTGATTTGAAAATAAACAGCTTAGTAGGACATATTGGGTTTCACGGGTTCCTAATATGGCCCGTCATTGTTTTACATTCTTTCCGGGTCAGAGTACGATCAACGCATATTTTAAAAAAGAATCATTTAGTACTAAAGTTAGGACATTATAAGTTTAAACATGAATTTTGTTAAATAGGAAAGAAGTCATCTGATATAGTTAATGCTGATTGAACTCATGAATCAGAATCGATTTATAAAGACGAAATAATTTCTGATCAACAATGATTCAACAATGATGACGATTAAAAAGACTATGAACATTTTGATTCTAGCGAAAAGTATATTAATGTAAAGGGCAAACAAAACAAAATCTTAAATGTTGTAGATAAAGTTTTGATTAAAGCTGTGTGTAAATCGCTAATCATATGGAATTATTTATTGTGTGAGAAATAGAGAGATTGGTACTTAATAATAATACTTGAGAATATTGTCTATACTTACACAAAGTAGTAAATAGTAAAAATATTTATTTCGTTAATAATATTTAGTTGACTTAATACTGCATTCTCAATCCGATGATACACTCACCTACTATTATAATGACATTTTTATATAGTTGCACTTTGTA
This sequence comes from Gastracanthus pulcherrimus, assembly GCA_949152435.1. Taxonomy (NCBI): domain Eukaryota; kingdom Metazoa; phylum Arthropoda; class Insecta; order Hymenoptera; family Pteromalidae; genus Gastracanthus; species Gastracanthus pulcherrimus. Next base: position 22,113,512 of record OX424575.1, on the reverse strand, counting down.
TAAATGAAATTAAAAAGCGTTGGAAGTATATTTACAAGAATTGCCTATGTTACCGATATAAACAGAAAAAATTGTATGTTTGAAATGGTTCAAGTTCAACAACAAAATAATTAAGATACAGATGCAACTAGTTAATACCGTAACAGCAGACCAACTTATCTCTTTAATTATCTACTAAGGACAGCCCATGATATTACTCTGATAACATTATCACACTGATTTTTTTTTTTTTTTTAAATGGCATTTCGAACTCGAAAGTTCATCGCCTCATCTACGCAAGCCTTCCATGTTTCCCTATTTTGTGCCAACCCCATCCATTTCGCGCCTTCCCGCCCAATTTCAGTTATGTCTGATTTTACGTTATCCTCCCATCTGCGTCTAGGTCTACCAAGAGGTCGAGTTGCTTTCGGTTTTCCTTTCATTATGCGCGCTGCTGTACGATCATCGCCCATTCTTGCCACGTGCCCTGCCCATCTTAGTCTCCGTGATTTTATTATTCTGTTAATATTTGGTGACGCGTACAAATTATGTAGCTCGTCATTGTGCAGTTTCCTCCACTCCCCAGTTTCCTCATCTTTCTTTGGCCCGTATATTTTCCGCAGAACCTTATTTTCAAATACCCTAAAACGATTTTCTTCCGCTTTAGTGAGCGCCCAGGTTTCGCACCCATACAAGATTACCGGCATTATTATAGTCCTATATATCCTTATTTTGACATTTTTCGACAGTAGCTTTGACTTAAGTAATCTGTTCACAGCGTAGAAGCAGGCATTACCCGAATGAAGTCTCTTATTAATCTCGGCTTTAATTTCGTTTCGATCATTTATAGTTGTACCTAAATATCTGAATTCGCTAACCTTTTCAAAAGTGAAATTTCCGACTCTGAGATCCCCCTCTGCTTCGCGAATGCCCAGTTTCTCCATGATCATATATTTCGTTTTCGATTCGCTCACTTCTAACCCCGTGTTTTTAGCCGCATTTATAAGGATTTCCGCATTTCTCGCCACCGTTTCACCATTATCTCCCACTATATCCAAGTCATCCGCATAGCCTAAAATTTGCGTTGTTCCGTTGAGTGTTGCGCCTAGCTCGCTAGCCTGCATTTTTCTAACAACATGCTCTAGCGTCAGGTTAAAGAGTACCGTTGAAAGCCCGTCACCTTGCTTCAAACCGTCGCGTATCATGAACGATTCGGATACATTACCGCCTACTCGGACCTTTCCAGTGCTTCCGTTCAGACATATTTGAATTAATTTTACGAGTTTTTTTGGTACGCCAAGGAGCACTAGGATTTCATACATTTTGCTTCGTTTGACAGAGTCGTACGCTTTCTTAAAGTCCACAAATAGCTGGTGTATAGTTTCGCAATATTCCCACTTTTTCTCTAATAATTGTCTTATGGTAAACATTTGATCGCTCGTTGACCTGTTGCGCCGGAATCCACACTGATAATCTCCTATTATATCTTCCGCGAATGGTGTGAGTCTGGCCTGTATTACGTTTGACAGAACTTTGTAGCAGGTAGCTAAAAGTGAGATTCCCCGGTAGTTATTGCAGTCTGTTTTATCTCCCGTTTTGAAGATCGGTATGATGATGGATTCTTTCCAATTTTCTGGTATTGTTTCATTTCTCCAAATAGCACATACTAGATAAAAAATTTTAGATGTAAGCGCGGTGCCTCCATATTTAAGTAGTTCAGCTGGTATAGAATCGTTTCCTGCGGCCTTATTGTTTTTTAGCTTTTTGATCGCGGCCTCTACTTCTTTGTAGGTCGTTTCGTCCATATGGAGTTCAGCAGTGTGGATTTCGTCTCCCATTTCCTCGGAGTTTTCATGCACGTTTAATAACTTATCGAAATAATCTTTCCATAATTTCAATAGTTCATTTTCGCTTGTCACGAGGTTCCCGTCCTTATCCTTCATTAACTGCGATCTACTCTGAAAACCCTTCCTAATAGCGTTTATTCCTTTGTACATCTCGCGCGGGTTATTTTCCCTACTATTAGTTTCTATTTTTCTAATTTCATTTTTCTGATACTCGCGCTTCTTGTTTCTGTAAATCACACGTACTTGCTTTCTTATTTCATGGTATTCTTCTACGGCCCTATCGCTTTCATTGTGTACACTATCTAATTTAGCCTTCTTGCGCCTTTCAAACCAGAGTTCGCACTCTTCGTCAAACCATGGTTTGCTCTTCGGCCTTTTTTTCTTACCCAGTACTTTATTCGCGGCCCCTTTTATAGTTTTTTCGATAGCCCCCCACAACCTGTTCGGATCGTCATCTACTCCCGTCTGTTCATCCGTTTCCTCGAGCGCCTGAAATCGGTTGCTAACTTCTACTTGGTACTTGATTCGCTCTATCCCGCTTCGTAGTTTTCCAATATCAAAGGTTTCTACTTTGTTCGCTCGCTTACTATTTTGACCGGCTACTAATCTGGCTCTTAATTTGGCCACTACGAGATAATGATCTGAGTCGCAATCCGCCCCCCTATAGGTCCTTACGTCGAGTACATTCGTGTGGCGCCTCTTATCAATAAGAAAATGATCGATTTGATTGTGCGTGGCCCCATCCGGCGATGTCCACGTTGCCTTGTGTATATCCTTGTGCTTGAAGCACGTGGTCTTGACTATAAGATCTTTTGCGGCTGCGAAATTTATGACCATAATACCGTTATCATTGCTGGTTTCGTGCAGACTTTCTTTGCCTATGGTGGGCCTAAACATTTCCTCTCTCCCTATTTTAGCATTGAAATCCCCCACTACTATTTTGGTGTCGTAAGACGCGAATTGGTCGATTAATTGCTCTAAAGTTTCATAATAAAGATTTTTGACTTGTTCCTCTTTGTCCTCCGTGGGACAGTGGACGTTAATAACCACGTAATTATACCACGCTCCGTCGATGATGATATACGAGAGTCGGTCATTCACGAAATTGCAACTTTTAACGGAATGTATGATGCTTTTGTTAACAAGAAATCCGGTGCCTAGAGAATGCCCGCTCGCGCCCCCATATAAAAAGGTGAAGTTACCGGATCCTAGCATCGCGTTATCTTTCCATCGGGTTTCTTGTATTGCTACCAAATCTAAATTGTACCTCTCAGTTTCATTTATGATTTCCCGGAACGCGCCTGCTCTGTGTAGACTGCGTACATTCCAGGTTCCCACCCTCAAGTTTCTTTTCGTTTTGGTTTGGTTTTGTTTTCTTTGAGCCATGATAGTAAGTTAAACCCGCGCGTTTTGGATCCTGTTCCGATCGCAGGTGAGTCCATCCGTCTAGGGGTGATAACCCTCATACCTCCCTAGAACTAAGTATGAGAGCTTTCTGACTTTGGCGAGGACACAGTCAACTCGTCGTCAGACACACTCGGTTTCATTCTCATATCCTAACGCCCCCCTGCAAGGCAGCGCGCCTTCGCTGGCTTCGTTGCCATGTAAAACCAGGTGGCGAATCATTCTACACATCCCCTCTCAGGGCAGTTGTCATCGCTCCCGCATCCTCCACGACAGCAGGATTTTTGGCCCATTTTTTGTTTGAAATGTGTGGTAAAAGAGATAGATTACAGAGTAAGGTAGAAGAAGAAAGTAAGATAGAAGATTTTGTATAGTGTTTGTAGTTGTTGCGGTGCTTGCGTAGTGTTTCTAGATGAATGCGTTCGCCAGTGCGGGCTCATCACACCCACGCCTGGGCCTATCGGCTGTCCGCGACTGCTTATTCGCTTTATTCGCAGCTAACCTCTTTCTCAGGGGTCGTTCCTCTATTCGCAACCTGAGGACGCGCTGTATAGTGGTGATAGGCACCCACCCGTCCGCTCTGGACGACTACGCCCAGGACCCGCTTAGGGTAACGGCGTTGCAACAGCATTATCACACTGATACAATACAAATATCCTTTTTTAGATACTTCTGCTATATTAAATAGTTTAAATTACCCTAAATAATAACACGATTTCAAGAAGAAACAAACAGTAGGTAAAAGTCAGAGATCCCTTTATCCGAAGTAATCCTACTATTATCCATTGAATTCAGAGAGAAATAAAAAAACGAGGAAAGACAGGGAGTCGCATAACGCTTGACATTCGAAATAAAAGGGATCTCGCGTTAAAATATTATTGCCCGGCCCGAGCTCGCGGGCGATCGGATCGCAAAAACTTGGACGCGCGTCCCGACGACGTAAAGCCGGCAGCCGGCAGCCGACGCTGCTCTCGTGTTTTTTATTGCTCGGGACGAGCATGCGAGTCGGAAGAAAGCCGCTTCCCCACTGCTGCTCCTGCTGCAGCGCGATATTATCGTAAAGTTTTATCGCTAATCGTTCGATGATTTATGACAATGTAAAATCGCGAGATTCGGATGAGGAGCGCGAGGAGAAAAAGGGGACGACGGCGGCGCGGGACGCGCGAGCGCTCTTTCAATAAGGATCTGTATAAAGGGTGTAAAAGTCCGCCCGGCTACGCGTCGTTTCGGGTAATGCAATTTTCTCAAGCGAGCTTTCGATTTTGCCTTTTATCGGGGGGAGGGACACAGGGCTTGGAAGAAATATTTATCGCTGGAGCTGAAGTGTCCCGGGGTGAATGTTCGTATAATTTTTATCGCGGCTTCTCGTGGGAATCGAGAGGCGTGCCTGTAGAGTGGTGCAAACGGATATGAATAGATTCTCGCTTCTTCTCGTCATTTAAATTTTAAATATTTGTACTGTTTTGTAAAAGAGATCAATACTATATTCACGTTGCAAATTTCAAGTGATAATGCATTGTATTGTTCGTGTAATAACAAGTGTAGTATCAGTATAGGAAACAAGTACAGGAATTAACGAATGGAAGTCTATCTTGCACGATATGTGTTCATTATTTTCGCATTTTATTATTTTCAATAATCATCCAGTTTCTGGTTATAAATAATTGTTTTTTAATTAACATGTAGCAGATACATGCGTCTTTAAGTTCGGACTACAGTTATTTCGTTGAATTATATTTAAAAACGAAAATAAAGTTTTAAATTTGTAATGTAAATTCCCGGTACCATTAATCTTAAGACAACCTTGACTTTTAGTGTATAAACTATACTGCCAGCGGAAGACAATGTTTCACAAATGTCAGAAAAAGCACTCCCCTCTCTTAAGTAGCTCGCGAACTCGCCTGTTGTCACCTAGCCTAAAAATTGCACCTCCTCGCGAATCTTGGCAAACTTCGCTCTACACCGGCGCGCAGCGTCTCCGCGCTCAAAGCTCTTCCACGCTCGCCAGCACAAATCCCAAGAGAAAAAAAAAACCATCGCACAATCCACGCCAAGTTTACCTCGCTTCTAGCGGTTACAACGTTTCTCCTATTCCCTTTTTTCTCTCTCGTCTACGTCCACTGGGCGCCGCGTTACCGGGAATTCGTGGCTTCCTGCTATGTACAAGCTGCGCGTACGGACGCACAAGACGGAAAAAGGCTCGCTTGGCTCGCGTATAGCGGGTGGTGCCCGCATTCGCGTCGTTAGTGCGGCATTGTGCTCCCGCGCTGGAAAGGGGAAAGCTTTCTTGGGAGAGATGATATACAGCGGGTGGTGGACGCTGCGCGGCTGTAGCGCTTACTCGGTACGTGTCTCGGTGTCCGGGCGGCTCGCGACCGACGACGTGGTTTTCTTGCGATGGATACGTTTTTTTTTTCTTTCATTTTTGGCATATACGCTATATGTATTTTTGTGTGATGGATAATGTGTGTACATATCGCTCCCTCAGAACAATAACGATGACAACTAAAAATGCTATGTTTTTGTGAAAAAAGTAAAATAATGTAAATTTTTCATCAAATAAATTTTCTTACTAGAAATTCATTGCATTTTGTAATTGTATTAGAGTTTCTTAATCTTTTAAAAATAATTTTTAAAGTGTAAAGATCAAATTAAAAATTTTTGCTTCCTACTAGAAGAAGCTTTGTAATAGTAAAAAAATTAGTTTTTTTTTAAAAACCTGTTATAAACATGTTTTGAACCATTTGTAACCAAAATACATTTTTTAGAAAATACCCGTATGTATGTGTGTGTGTATATGTGTGTGTATATGGGTGTGTATGTGTGTGTGTGTGTGTGTGTGTGTATGTGTGTGTATATGTGTGTGTGCGTGTGTGTGTGTCGGGTTTTTTGATACCTTCGAAAAATATCATCGAACCAGAGAAAAGGCATTTGAAAGAGCATAAAATGACCTAACTTTTCTTACCTGAAAGTTAGGATTAGGTCATTCCCTTCTTTTGTTGTACACGAATACATCATTTTTTGTTTAAACCGTTATATCTCGGAAACATATGATGGAAAATTTTTAAATGGAGAGAAATGTTCAGGATAATTTTTGCGTCATAATACTCTTCTGCTTTCGAGAAAATAATCATTTTTAAAAAAAATCTATTTTTTATGTCGTACGATAACTTGAGTAAAACGGCATTATTCCTTTTGAAAATTTTCAGAAAGGTAGCTTTTAACTATTTCTTGGCTGAGTTATTTGCCCAGATCATGAGGACTTTTATTTTTCAATATATTTGAAGTTATGTTTTTTTTTTAATTTTTTTCTTACTGCTTATATCTCGAGATCGGTGAGGACATTTTAATAAAGATTCTGAATTAAAAATAAATTTTAAGATTCATCGACCCGTTTTTGTTATAGAACGATTTCACTGTTTTACAATCATTAAATAAATTAATTGTAGATTAGATAGGAGCAGTTCAGCATTTTTATACAGAGCTAAGTCAATAATTTTTCTTTTTCGCGGGAACATCTTACTTTAATTAGGAAACGAAACTTTTGATAATCTTTTATTTACCTGCCGATACGAAACTTGATAATTATTTATTTACCGACCAAAACGAAACTTTTCATAATCTTTTATTTACCTACCTTTTAACACTGATCAACTTTTTAGTAATAATTAATAGAATTATTAATATTAATAGAAGCAACGCATGATTAATACAAAAAAAAGTACAATGAACTCCAAATGGAAATGTAATCATTTTTTTACCAGTTAGTTACATCAACGCCTGAATATAATTTCTCATCCGAATAATTTTAAATGACGTTACTCACCTATAAATTCACTCCGCGCATCCATACCTGCATCCGCTGATCAATGAAAGCTGCAGCGCAGCACAGAAAAAGCTTATCCCGGATGAGCCGTGCACGCACGACTTGTAATCTACAGCCGGTTGCCTAAAGGCTAATGGAACGTGTATGCGTCCATGCGAGCGCGCGCGGGGGCGTGAGTCTCTGTGTACGTGCATCGCTTGTTTCTCGTGCGGTTATGAGCAGTATAGCAGCAGAAGGTCGCACGAGAGCGAAAAGCATTTTACTCTCGTTTGATTTATACCGTGCTTACGTCGTTGGCTGCGCGGAAAGCGTGGCAGTCCTTTGAAAAAATTCCTCTCAAGGCTACCGAGACGATGGCTTTGTGACGAAGCCAAACATTGTATAGGTGAAGTGGCTGGAGCTCATGGTTGTTGCTGAAGATTTATTATTTAATGACATTGCGTTGAACCATTAGGTTTCTTTTAGAAAACTTTAAATGTTTAATTATATAAATACTTTTCTTGTTACGTGCCTGCGATGACTTTACATATTATTTCAGATCCATTCAGTTAGTGACTCTATTATTCGTTGATAATTAATTGTAATTAATTACAACTTTAATAAACTCTATTGATGTCTGCGAATAAAAATGTTGAAAGTCAATACCAAAATTAAACAATAAAAACAAAAACTACTAAAAACAAATTTTAAAATCGTGGTCTTAGGGCTTAAATCGGAAGTAAATATCATGGATTTCGGGACTTCCGGTTTGGACCTTAAGTAAATAATACTTAATATAGGATTTCCATAATAAGGACATATACAGGGTGTCTATAATTGGAACATATACAGGATTCATTCATTATAATCCAATAACACAACAACCCAATAACTCAATAATCCAATAACTCAATAACTTAATAACCCAATAACATAAGTATTATTCTTGGGTTATTGGCTTATGTCAATATAACGTAAAAAAAGTATAATTAGGAGGAGGAGCTGGATAATTTTATTAATATAGAGAGAAACGTCAAATCTAAAATGTGTTGTGTTTTTCTTTCCTACCACGATACGTGAAGGAAAGTCAGTGGATCCATACAATTTCTATCCAGACGCTAAACTAATTAACCCTTGGACGGCCACGTAGGATAACTTTTTACGCCAAGCCTATTTTCTATAAATCTTAAGCGAATTAACAAACAATATGTATCTAGGGGCTTTTTAAGGCGTAAATTATACATGAGAAGCCAAAGTTGAAACAAAACATTGCAGAATAACCATGGCGGTTATGACAAGTGAAAACTATTAATCACTTCGTGTATCGACAAAACAGAGTAATTCTACGTACGGATGGCATCTATTACATTTGTTTTAAATGTTGCTTAAACTTAAGTTTCGGATGGCATCTATTACACTTATTTCCAGTGTTATTAACACTTCAATTGTGTAATATTTTGCTAAAATCATTGTTTTAATAAATCTATTTTATACATTTCTACACAAATTGATTAATAGTCTTCTATTTACGCGACCGTAGTAGTTACTGTAAGTAAGAACAAATTTTCGAACTTCATATTTGTAAGAAATGCCTTCAAATATATCTATCTACACAGTTTCGTTTATTATTGTTTTGATTTATGAGAAATATGTCTGGGGTCACCTAATCCTGATTTTGGCTATTCGATGATTAAAAAGAAAGTAAAAATTTAAATTCACTGTACACCGAAAAGGCAAAGCGACGATACATAAACTGGAAGCCGTCAATACTATATATCTCCTAACAGAGTTAGAAGAATTTAGCGCACTCTGTTGAGAAAATATATTTTTTGTGATTCCCAGATAATTACAACCAATGTTGCGAATATGACAGCATTAAATTACGGAAACTGACGTATTCTTAACTTAAATTATAACAAGAAGTAAGAACGAACCGTAACCTTCCCACAAAGTAATAAAGCATTCAGTTAACATACACAAGCGAAACTATTCCCATCGAAGCCGAGCGCTCACGTCCACCCATACTCATACCCATACCCATACCACGCCAAATCTTCATACCCGTCCCCGAAGTCGCGTCTCCGTCCGAAATTGACGATCGGTTAACACGGGCATTCCACAGTTACTCCGACCCCTCCAACCCAGCGAACAATGCTACAACAAGAGAAGCCAGAAACACAGGCTCAGCCAGACGTAGAGAGAGAATTCAGCTGTGCGAGTCGTTCGACGAGCGTTACGAGCGTCGCTCGTAAATGCGTCCACGATGCAGCGCGGTCGGGCGTCTTGATTCCTCCGGGGGGCAGCAGTGTGGTGTGTCCCCGTACGCGGGGTCGTCGCTAATTAATTTCAGAGAGAGAGAGAGAGAGAGAGAGAGAGAGAGAGAAGCGCGTGTGCCAATCGCGCGGGGACTGTACATAGTCTCGAGTGTCGCTGCTGGCTGGCTGACTGTCGTCGATGTCTTATGCGACAGCGCGGTTTCGTGTCGGCCGCTCGTTGTTACGAAAGGCCGCCACAGTGAATGGCACGGGAACTTTGGATTGAGCTTTCGGTGTACGGCTGGATGGACTGCTGGTGGCTCGATAATCATCGTTTGCTCGTTGCTGTGAATAAATGTGTGTTGGTGTGGGGATGTGTGAGAGCTTGCGTATTTATGCGTGTTTCAGCTGTCCCCTCGCCAAGTCTACTGAAGCACCGTTGTTGTTTTGCAATGTGCTTGGGGTTGCTTTGGAATATGCATCGGTGGAAGCTTGCTTATGGAAGTTGAAATTGAAATATTATGATACAACGTTTTTACTGTTTCTTAACCTTCTAAGTCTCAATCATTGAAATATTTGTAAATTATGAAAAAAATCAGGGATTATTGTTGGGTCTTCGGATTTGAATATTTGAAATCGCTGTTTTTAATTTTTTTCGGTTTCCTGGCACCTTTGCTATTAAGAATAACTAAGGTCCTAACTATGAGGTTGGAAATGGTTCATTTCGACCTGATGAGCATATTCATTTCGCATAATTTCAAGTTTCTCACTTGAAAATTTTAAAAATACGAAAAAAATGTATGGGTTCTGGATGATCTATCGGAACATAAAGGCTTAATTAATTAGCACAGTAAATATGTATACATAGTTTGAAAAGCCGCTATTCTAACTTTGTATTTTTGGTTGTAATAGAAAAAAGTAAGTAATTAGAGTTTCAAAAATAGAAAATATGAAACAAATAATACGTTTTTTAATCGAATTATTTTTTAATAAATTTGTTTGCTTTCACATAGCTTACGGACTCACCCGATCAACCAATGTAAGTTTTACACGGCTTAAATTGTTCGTTTTGGATCCTATTAAGACCCTATGCTATTTATATTAGTTATAATTATCAATATCATATAAGTATTACTGTATAAGTGAAAAAGTACGCATAATTTAAGCTTTATATTGCTTTCAAATCCTCACAAAAACACAGTAGTAAAATTAAATTTTCTAAATAGCATAGCGTCAAAATAGGATCACAAAAAAACAATTTAAGCCCTGTAAAATTTAAATTGGTTGATTGGGTGAGTTTGTAGGCTGCGTGAAAGCAAAACATGCTCGAAACCGGATATCTCAGAATGCTAATGGATTTGAGGTCTGCCTGAGAGTAATTTGATTATAAAATGTATTACATTTTCATATTTTTTTAATACTCCAATTACTTACTTTTTTATTTTACAGCCAAAAATACAAAATAGTATTTATGACGATACGACCCCTTAAAGTGATCTAAAAATTAAATGAGGCTGCTTATGCATACATATTATAGTTAATAGCGGAATTAAGGTAACATACAAATATTAAAGCTATTGTTTAGAGCTTGTAAAAATATGAGGTTATAAAAGAAATTGATCCAGGGAAGTAAAGGGAAACTACAAAAAGAGGGCCAAATTCGATAGAATAAGTGAAGAGAAATTATGAATAGTCCATGCTGAATTTGAACGTCCCCATTAAAGCTTGGCTCTGAAGCTGCATGGGCATTCATGAACATCCTTCGTTAATTAAAATACATAAAGGTGGAGCTTTCATATAATTCAGATGTGTTTCAAAATCATACACGCACACGCGCTCACACACATATACATGCATGCACACATGATTTAGAAAAGTACTTCATTATATGTTTGATATTTAGCCGGTAGGTTACGTGGAATTAAAATTCTCTAATATTTAAATGAAAAATTGTAAAAATGATTTTAATTCAATCGTTTCGTATAAAAAAGTACCTAAATCCTATCGATGTGAATATCTATCTCGAAACGTTTTATATGGGTGGTTTCCAGCATTTATTAAGTTGAAATATACACTCTAAAAGACATAGTAATATTTTCACCATTTAATATACTTAATATTTTGTATAAGTAAAGGATCCCACCTGATCGGTATGATCCCGCTCTCCCCTCTACGTTTTGTAATATCTAATTTGTAAAAAGTGTCCATCAATTCTCTACACAGTGAACGCACACAACCAAATTATCATAAAAAAATTAACACAGAACGCCTCTCGACATACTCGTTATCCTCTGCTTCACCACCGTCAACTCTTTGAGCTCTTTGATCACTTGCGGCCTTCCCTCTCTTTACCTCTCTTCCGCTCGTTCATCAGCCATTGAGAGCGGCCACTCATCCTCTCGCATGTGCACGCGCCGAATGGATCATACGCACCACGCGCGATCGCGTTCGCAGTGTCTACGCGCCGCGCACGCACGGTGTTCGACGTCGAAATTGCATTTCGAATTATCCCATCGACTAATCTGATCCTGAGCTCTTGATAAATTGCGGCGGCACGCTGAACGCTACCATCAGATATCGAGATTTGGAGGGAGCCTGCAGAGAGGCGGGCATTGGCTGACTAAACCGGGAGTGTTACTACTATTAATACTACTATTACTACTACTACTACTACTACCAGTATGGGGCTCTCAGGAATTTTAGCGCGCGAGCGCGAGAGGTGGACACGGTGCGTTGGTTGTATACAGCTGCTGCGTCGTTAGTTTATGCATTGGCGTCTGGTGCTAGTGGATGCGTACGGATGATGTTTGCTGGATCGTTATAGTTAATAGCAGATTGGTATATTGAATGTAATTTGGGTTTGTTTTAGTAGTCAAGTTAGATGAGGTTTTGGCGTTGTTAACAATAATTTACAAGGTATTTTTTTATTTACTAAGTACAATTTTTTCGAAGTATCAAACAATTATTTCTTGCATAAGAAGCTCTTAATAAACAATGAGGTTTGCTTAAACATTACATTTTTTCATAAATACGTATATCAAGCTTATATTTAATGACTTAAAAATATATACAACTTACTTTTTTGCTCAAAGAGATTTATAATAGTAAAAAATATGTTCTAGGCTAAACATCTTAGAAAAAGAAATGTTTTACCAGCAGGACAAATGCAAAGAAAATCAGATAGAAAAAATGAAAACCTATGCTTATTTATAAAGAACACAGACAGCAGCACTTAACCCTTTAAGGCCCAAGTAGTTATCAAGGTTTAAAATATATTTTTCTTTTTATCATTATCTTAAAAATGATCTCATATGTCTTAAAAGATTTTCTAATTTTCATACAAGTTATTGTTCTCCTTAAAGGAAATTCTGTAAAGATCTTAAATTTTAAATATCCAGGACCTTGTTACGCGTTTACTATGAACTATATTTTAATAATAGTTTATTAGACGAGCATGCTACTTACTACATGATTTAATTATCTACTTCACTTATCACAGGATGTGCCGTTAAATATTGAGATTTGAAGTTCTTGCTGCAATATATAGATACATCTACTGAGATGCATGGGATGCTATCATCAACTAAACATCAATTTATGCACGTAAAAGAAATTCAATTTGTTGTTCTAAGATATTACGTTAATATAACAAGTGAATATTATAAATTTATTTGAATATTTAGTAAAAGTTATAGTTCTATTTAAATATCTGTAGTGGTGAAAGGATAAAGAGCTAATCAATTACTTTATATGAAAAGCAACGATAATCAAAATTTAATAATTCAGTACAAAATTAATCACAACTCAATTTAGTCACTGCGCAAACTTTACGCACCTTAAAATCCTTTCTCCCGTCCCTCATCACTCACCACCCCTTACCACACCGCTCGCAAGCATCCGCGAAAACTTTCGTCGTGTCAATCAAAGAACCTCTCTCAACTCTTCTCTCTCCTATCCCTCTGCACAAAACCAATCGAAAAAGATCGAAGAACCGCCTCCTCCGCCCTCTGCCATCAAGTTTAATTAATCGAGACACACACAACTCGTCCAAGAAAGTGCATTCACGAAGAACGACGACCGAGCCGAAGCTCAGTCTCAAGTTTCGATCGACACGGACCATTATCTCCCAATTTACAGGAGCGGCAACGGCTGCTGGCTAAGAGTCTTCATCGCGTCGTGCGGCGGCGGCCTGTCGTGAAATGATTGAATTATCCATCCAAGTTGCGTGGTCGGGGTGGCCCCGGCGAAGTTCGCCTCACCCGGCCAAGTTTGCGACTTGCAGTGGCAGCAGCTCTTACGCCGTGGCGGCGGCGCATATACGCGGGGAGAACTAATTTCGACGCGAAACACACAGCGCCAGCGCATGGCCAAGTTTCCTTCGCGAGCTTCCGTGGCGCGTAACAGGATATAGCGGATAAGCCGATCAGGCTGGAGGTGGAAGTGCCGGAGACATCGGGGGTTTCGGCGCGAATCTTCTTTCGGGAATGGATTAATAAAGCGGAGGTGGTTCTTTGATGCGAGGTGGGTGATTCTTTTGAAGGGATGGGGGTGTATTCAGGTGTGGGGGATAGGAGGTCTTTTGATATGCGTAGGATTAATATTGGGAGGCTGGATTGGGGAAGGGAGGATGTATTTTTTCTTGCGGATGAGAGTATGTCTCAGTATTTGATTAGCGCGTTGATTTGCGTGAACGAAAAGAGCGGAAGTTAGTGGATAAAATTAAATATTTATAAAGAATTAGCTAGTATTGTATAGCTTTAATTTTATGAAATTGTAAGTTTATATATACATATTGGTACACGGAGAGAATTTTCTAATCAAAATTATGACGAAATTCGCAGTAAAAATTACCGTGAATGACTATAAAGCTGGGACACTCTAACTTTCCGGCAGTTTTTATTGATATTTACGATAAATTTTACCGTACTGAAGGGTAAAATTTGCATGCCGCAGAGTAAAAGTTCCCTGTACGAATCTTAGAGAAAGCCAAAATTTGTGGTAAAATTTGTATGAAATATGTTTTAAAAATCTGGATTTTCTTCCAATTGTTGTAGCAGTATCATTAATACTTAAATAAGTACATCATACACATTTATATTTGAATTAACCTAAAATGTGTACATGCTCAGTTGTTTCCTTTATCAGCTGTCTTCTTTTTCTCAAATCAGGCAAACTTTACCATTCAGTGCGGTAAAATTTACAGTCTGTGCAGTAAAATTTGTAGTCAATGAGGTAAAGTTTTTAGTAAAATATCAGTAAAAAGTACCAGAAAGTAGGACTGTCCCAGCTTTATAGTTATTCACGGTAATTTTTACCCTGAATTTCGTTATAATTTTTATTAGAAAATTCTCTCTGTGTATATTGAATAATATTATATTGGCATTACAAATAAATTTAAAGAAATGTTTCTTTCGTCGGGGTTTTCCAATATCCCTGGTCTATGAGGTATAAATATCTTAATTTAGAAGAGGTTAGTTATTATTATTAGTACTTTATTAAAATATTAAAAATAATTGTTATAGAAATTTTCAAGAAATTCATTATTGTAAACTGATCATGACAATGGAAGCTATTTTTTTTTTAATTGTGTACATGGAATCTATAAAAGTAACTTCAGTAAAAACTTTCTAAATATTTCAGAGAGTTTCGTACACATTTGACTTTAGAAACCTGCGGCAACTGAATACTTATTCAACTCAATTGAGAGGTTATACGCAGTCAGGAAAGGTAAAAAAATAGATTTTTAAAATTCGTTTTTCGTCAACTATGTCGTTGAAAGCATATTCCCTGAAAGTTTTAAGTCAACTCGTTACAAATTTTCCGAGCTGTACAGAAATATATTATATAATTATTTCCGAGTATTTAAACGCACAGTTGAAACTTCAGGTGCATTTATCTCGAAATGCACTTTTTTGACAAGACGACTTGTAGTGACCACAATTACGTATAAATTACTTGACTCGTCGTTTTAAAATTTTGTAGGCTTCTTTTGTGTATAAAAAGCTGGTGGTTAATTAAAGGTTTTAAATTCTTTTTATGGACGAAAAATCAAAATTGACATTTCCATAAAACGTGTTTCTTACGTGAAAATAACCTCTATTTTATTACAAATCATTTTTTTAAAATCCTTTGATCGACCAGAAGAGTATTATATATACGAATTTTTGACTTCTGATTATTCAGTCCAGAATAATCGTGGTCACCATCAATCATCTCTAAATAGAGGGCCTATATTAAAATGCTTATAATTCTGAGCTAAATATTTTTTTAGTTAAAAGTTTATATGCAACATCATAATTATATACCTATTAAAATATTAAAACTTTTAGAACAGGTTCAAACACTTTTTCTACAAAAATTAATAATGCTAATATTAAAATGCTTATCTGACAAATTTATTAAAGTTTGTTATCGAGCTTTATTCACATTTAAATCTGTTTCTACAGTCTCAAGAAAGATAGCAAAACAACTAATAGTAATTTAGTATGAGGTCGGAGCAGCCTTGAGGTACAATTTATACGAGCTGAATGGCTTCACGACAACGGATCCGCACTTTTTGCGTCCGTGCACGTTAAGGTAACTTGCGCGACACGAAGGGCCGAAAACTTGGGCTAAACATCTGGCGCGCAGAAAGTTATTTCTCTATTATACAGATTAAATTACTTAATCAATTTCAAATATTCGATCAATAGTCATCAAATTATCTCTACTTCGAAATACGCGGACTCTTCTTTCGGTAGCTCGGACTCTACGTATAATTTTCCTACTCTAATCCGCTACAACAGGTAGTTATGACGTCCCTGTCTTTAACTGTCGAGAATTTTCCCCAAACTCCTGGAGTGTTTCAACAAGATTTTATTACGACAGGTCCATCGGCGGGCCTGAAACGGATTAGTAAACGCCCTCAAGTATCGTCGATATTCCGCCTCCTCTCTGTTTCTCTTATTATTACTTTTTCCTCGACGAAATAAACGACGTGCTTCAGAACGTTCCACCGTACGTCAGTAACAACTATTTTTAAATGAATAAATCTGGCAAGCATTCTAATAGGACGTACGAGACTACGGGACTACGGGACATTTGCTATAAGAATTGCAAGTAAAAAAATGAAGTTCTTTGATGTTCAATATTCATCCCCCTTTATTGTTGTCTGTTGTCTCCTTCATTTTAATTAGAAAATTAGTTATATTAATTGAATTTTTTTTACTTCTTCAAACCATATCAAAATATTTGTAATCGTCTTCATTTTATTAACTATTCGTTCCGAAATACTTTTCACTACTGAATACCAAAGTATCCAAAAAATCTTACAACGCATGCTTACACCTAACTACTAAATACACGCGTAGCATCCTGAAGCGAAAATTCCCAAGTGACGTAAGCTCTAAACTTTAAAAAGTTAAGCTCGGCCAACAAAGAAACACCATACACACCCGACAACCTCTTCCCCCTCCTCCCAATCCCAAAGTCCGTCACAGGACAACGGCTCGGATCAACGATAGAACGTAGAATTTATTTGCATTACCGTTCCCTGTCTCCACGTGCGTATTTTCACAGCCTCTACGCGCGCCTGTCTATTTACTTTGTTGCCCGGAGATCCGCAAGAATAAGAAGACGCCTCTCGCCTTGCCTTTCTTCCCTCTTCCTTTTGCGAGAGCATCGAGATTGCGGTGTGGTCCGAGTCCCTCGGGCACACACCTGCAACGGAAGTTTTCACTCTCGCGGTTGCTCTAGTTGCACCTTCATTCGCATTCTATACAAGCACGTGGGGAAGACGACGCAACGACATATACTTCGAGCGCGTGTAGACTGGATATTGGGAGGGGGAGAAGGGAAAGGTGCATTTGTTTGCTGCGCGCGAGCGAGTACGGGGATAATGCTTTTGTCTTGTAGATGGATCGTAGGCGTGATGCGTTTGTGTGCGGATTGTTCCTGTACTTTTCAGCGAAAGTTCTGGAAAACTCTTGCTTGATCATTTGACGAGAAAAAAGTTATGGATTTTTATATACTTTTATATACATTTTGGGAAAAAGTTTTTGCACCGTTATGTGCACAGTTACTAACTGCGCAGTAAAACTCGTCTTTTTTGCTATACATAGAAAACACCTAATTTGCTAGAAAAACATAGTTACACGACCAACTTTGATTGTTCAAACGTATTTTACTTCATAATATGTCCCCTAAAATAAGATAGAATAAGTTTGGAAACTCCAGCATTCAAATATTTTTTCGATTTCTAGACCCAAAAAAGTGTATTTTTTTAAATTTCGTCGTATGGCCATATAAGATCATATATTAATATATATGGCCATATATATCCATATATGCAATTATTATGCATCCATAGATGTGCAGTCATATATAACCATATATGGTTACGGAGTTTTATTTGTAACTTAACGTAAATCCATATATGCCCATTAGGGTGGTCCAAAATTTCCCGAAACTTAAATTTTCTTCTTGTAACCGTTTCAAAATGTTGTAATTGGCAAAAAACTGAGATATGTGTCCGCCGGTTGCCTGGTTGCCTGAAGTTAACATTAAGAAGTCTCTACCATTTCAAACAGCTTTTAACATTTGATTTTGAGCACTTTTATTATATTAGTTTATTAACAACTTCACCCCATTAGGCAAGACAGACAAAAAATTTTCTCCTGAGTAAAATTCCAGTTTGCTCATTTTTCACTAAAACACCTGCTAATTTCAACGAATTTTCATGGCAGTATATTTTAACGAATTGACACGTTCGACATCGTATTTTGAAGAGTAAACCAATTCTATATATAAAAAAATTAAGGGACAATAGGATATCTTGGGTTTTATATGCAAACAGATCATTTATTTATTATTTTTTATTTAGTTGACCCCCCAATTATATTTAAATGCACATTTCAGGAACCAACTTGATTTTAAATATTTAATATAATTATAATTATCTACAATATTTAAAATCAAGTTGGTCCCTGAAATACGTGCGTTTAAATAGAATTGAGGGGCCAAATAAATAAAAAATAATAAATAAATAATCTATTGGCGTATAAAACCCAAGATATCCTATTATCCCTTAATTTTTATATATAGTACTCGGATTATCCTTCAAAATGCAACGTCAAACGTATCAATTCGTTACAATATACTGCCATGAAAATTCGTTGAAATTAGCAGGTGTTTTAGTGAAAAATGAGCAAACTGGAATTTTACTTAGGAGGAAATTTTTTGTCCGTCTTGCGGTGAAGTTGTTAATAAACTTATAGTAAACGTAAACAAAAATTGGTAGCCATATAAATTAATATACAATTATTTTTAGTTCAGCCTAATGTAATAAAACTGCTCAAAATCAAATGTTAAAAGCTGTTTGTGATGGTAGATACCTTTTAATGTTAACTTCAGGCAATGGGCGGACACATATCTCATTTTTTTGACAATTACAACATTTTGAAGTGGCTACAAGAAGAAAATTTGAGATTGGGGAAATTTTGGACCACCCTAATGCCCATATATGATTGCATGAAATAAATTATTTTAGAGTAATATTTATTAAGAAAAAAGATTCTCGAAAAAAAATATCGCAGCTTAGTCCGTCTGTTTGAGTGTTATCATCCGTATGATACATCCAAAATTGAGCACTAGAGCTATCTGAAGTTCAGTTTTTCAAGCATTATTACAAAAACTGAAATTGGAAATTTATGTAAGTCATATATGATCGTACATGATCACACGGTGCGAACCCGCACAAGGGGCCGATATGTGTCGATGCACTCTCGTGCAAGGTACAAAAGAATCAGTGGGAGAATACAGAAAGAAAAATCATCTCCAGATTTTGCTCTCTCTCTCTCTATCTATCTCTTTCTCTCTCTCTCTGTCTCTCTCTCTCTCTGTCTCTCTCTCTCCCTTTCCTTCTGCTGCACGCCATGGGTGCTCACAGCCGCTGCTCCACTGCCGCTGGCGTTGGTTGCTGGAGTCGAGATCGGCATAAGCCGGTCCACCCTGGCTATCCGACGTGGAAGATGCAACTCAGCACTGAACTCGTCGCTACTCCTCTCTCTCTCTCTCTCTCTCTCTCTCTTGAGAAAAAAAAATTGAGGAAAAACTGTCGAAACAACACTCCCAGCTGGAGGAGATGAAAAAGGAGAAGCAAGTGCTTTATCAAGAAATAGATAACCTAAAAATTAAAAATAAAAATTTACATGATAATAACGTAGAAACGAACACTTTATTGACCAATACAGAGGTAAATTATAGCATGTTAATTGAAAAAATCGATAATCTAGAGCAGACAAATCTCGAGTCACAGACTAAAATTGATAATCTTGTATTAAACACTTTTGAAAACGATTTCCTAAATTTAACAAATAAAATCAATAGAGTTGAACGTGACAACAAGGAAATAATAACAAAAATAGAAAAAATAATAACAAAAGAAGATTTTACCTCTGTATATACTACTACTATTGAGAAAATTGAAAGAAATGTTGAGAACATCCAAAAAGATAACCAACTCATACTAAATAAAATAGAATTCCAAAAAATCGCAGTACTCCCCAGTACACAAAACAATACCGTTTCTCTTATAAGTACAAAAAAATGTAATACTGTTAATAATGCGTCTGCTACGAATAGTACCTTACTTGACAATTATAGTGATATAAGCGAAACAATTGACAATTGTGAAAGCAATAATGACGGGTTTATCCAAATTGTAAATAGTAGAAATAAAATGTCTAGGCGTTTGAATAAGTATAATAACGACAATGCTGACGCTGCAGCATCACCTGCACGAAGCACGCGGGTGCAAACGATTGATGGGGGGACAATGCACAGTAAAAACATTAAAAGCGGTAATACGGAGCTCATTACTCGTATTTGAAACATTTTCGACGGTGATGTCTCTAAGCGTGTTGACGTCGCACACGCGATACTGTGCCGTGTCCTTCCATCAACACGAAAAATTGATATAATAGGCACACGCCTGCTTCGGTCAGAAGAATGAACAGCTGCGGCATTAGCAGATACAAACAGCGAACGTAGAAGGTCACCATGGGTTGTTACCCTTTCCAGAAGTGCGTTAGGCGAGAAAATAATGCGAGCCAAAAAGCTTATCACTGGCTTTCATGCTAGAGATGTCGACATTGCAGCTCTTGACCAGGACACAAGGGATGGGATTATAAATGGGAAAATTTTTATAAATGAATTGTTAACAAAAGAATGTTTTATTAAATATAGAAGTCTCAAGGCCCTTGCGATGAGACTTAATTTTAAATATGTTTAGCATAGAGGGGGCCGTTTCCTGGTGAAGAGGCGCGATGGCGATGTCTCTCATGAATTTTCATCTGCGGCTGATTTACAGACAATAGTGGCATCATATGCCATTAATCAACCATCTCAAACTGTAAATACTGAAAAAAAAACTGTTGATAATGAAATCGAAATTGATAATAATGTAATTCCGTCAACTGCTGCAAAAAATTGACTATCCGCAGACACTGCTGGGGGGGGTTCACTGTAAGGGACTGAGGGCAGGTTTTGTCAATGTTACCTCACTGAAGGGGCACATTGGCATGATTAAACAACACCTTTCAGCTCATCCTACCTACCATCTCTTTGGGGTTGCTGAGTCGCACCTTGACCCTGATGTTGGAAGTGATCTCATTCAGATCGATGACTACTCACTACTTAGACTTGATCGCAACAAACTAGGGGGCGGGCTAGTCCTGTACATTCATAACACTTTCAAGGCAAATTTACTATGCAGCTCTCCAACAACACAGGAGGGCAGGCCATTTATACCTGAATATTTAATGTGCAGTGTTCAGCAGGGCAGCCTTCCCCCCGTCTTTATTGCTTTAATATACAGACCACCACACGTACCGTTTTTACAGGGCTCTGACTTAATAGACAAACTGACGATACATACTCAAGACTTTAGTCACAAAATTATTATGGGAGATCTGAATGCGAACCTACTCGGAACGTCAGCCGATGCGAAATTTGTTAGACGGTTGGCTGATGATCTTAACCTTCAAATAATTGATCATGGTGCGACTCATCATCTCACGGATTCTCACACGTGGATTGATGTGATCTTGACAGATAATAATGACGTTGTACTGAGCAGGGACAATCGGCCGGCGCCTTTTCCCAGTCATCATAACATCATAGAGGTCGAGATTGGGGTCGAAACTGCTGCATCCCCTGTGGTTGAATCATTCAGCTACAGGGATTTTAAGTCGATCTAGCAAGACGACCTCCTGTCTCACCTAGCTGACTGTGATTGGTCGCGGATCGATGGTCCCGCGGCGGGTGTTGACAGTCAATTAGAGTGCCTCAGTGTCAACCTCATGGCTGTGATAGATAAAATTGCACCGTTAAAAGAATTCATGCCGAAAAAGAAAACAAATCCACCATGGGTTGATGCTGAACTAATACATCTTTACAAAAAACGTGACTCCGTACGAAGACGCTATTCGCGGACCAATGACGACAGACTGTGGCGGGAGTATCAGGGCCTTGCAGCTGAAGCTGAATTACGAACGAAGGAAACAAGGGAAAGATTTGTACAAAATAAAATTTCTGAAGCGATTAATAATAAGAAAGATATCTGGAAAGAGCTCAAGGCTCTGGGCCTTCTGCCAAAGACAAGAGAGGAGCTTCATGGTTTGAAGGGTGAGAAGGGAGGGTGATGAAGAACTTGACAACGTCCTGACCACTGCCAGTGATGACGGTTTTGTTTTCCGAGAAGTCAGCTTCTCGGACGTGGTTCTGGCTGTTGCCCACTTCTCATCACAAGCCAGAGGGGGAGACGACATTCCCCAAAGTATAGTGGCTAAGGCTCTTCCGTTTGTGGGAGATCATATTGTTAATATCTTTAACTCCTCTCTGTCCAGTGGCATTTTTCCGGGAGCTTGGAAGGGAGCTCGGTTGGTGCCTTTGAAGAAGAAGCCTGTCCCATCTACGGTGTCAGATTTCTGACCAATTGCCCTACTGAGTTTCCTTTCTAAGGTCCTTGAAAAAATCGTACACGACCAAATAACTGACTTCTTACGAGAAAATAATACTTTGGACCCGATGCAGACTGGTTTTCGACAGAATCACAGTACACAGACAGCACTACTGAAACTGACGGAGGACATAAGATCAGGCATTAACAACAACAAAAAACTATTGACTATTTTGTTAATGTTTGATTTTAGCAAAGCATTCGACACCATCTCACACACTAAACTGCTGCGTAAGCTGATGCGCATGGGATTCTCCAGGAGTGTTTTCCTGTGGCTTAAGTCATATATCATGGGGAGACGGCAGAAAGTCGTCACAATCACAAACGGGGATTCAGGTTGGCTAACCACCAATCTTGGCGTTCCACAGGGCTCAGTCCTGGGACCCCTGCTTTTCAGCCTGTACATAAACGACTTACAAGACGCACTCGACTTAGATGGTGTCGAACACATACTTTACGCTGACGACTTGCAAACCTACACACAAGTGACCCTGAGGGGTCTTCGTGATGGTATCGGTCGCATGTCGGCTGTAGCACAAGCAGTGTCGAACTGGGCAACGTCAGCTGGCCTGCGCCTCAATGTCGGCAAGACAAAGGCGATCATTTTTGGATCTGATCACAACATCAAACAGGTTCAGAACCTTGACTTGCAAGGCATTGAGATACAGACCGGCGTACACGTTCCCTTTGTCGATACAGTCACCAACCTCGGCGTGGTGATAGACGGAGGGTTGACATGGAAGCCGCAACTGAATGCGGTCAGTAGAAAGGTAAATAGGGCTCTGTATAGCTTAAAACTTTTCCGTTCAAGCACCACAGAGATACTGAGGAAGCAGCTGGCATGTGCACTGGTACTACCTCACTTAGATTATTGCTCAGTGGTTCTTCTTGATGTGTCAGGGGAGCTCCAGACACGACTACAACGTCTACAGAATGCATGTGTGAGATACATATGTGGTGTTAGGCGGGATGAGCATATCACCGCCTACAGGAAAAAACTGGACTGGTTAGATTTGAAGGTGAGGAGGGAGTATTTTATGGGGCTGCTGCTTTACAAAGCGGTTATCATGCGGCAGCCACCGTATCTTACTGCCCTCTTTGAAAAAAACCAGGCCAGGACTTCAAGTAGGGGTGGTATGAAAGAGCTCTCGGTTCCGGGGTCGCGCACCGATAAGGGCCTTTTCTCATTCAGAGTTCAAGGTGCGCACCTCTGGAATTCGCTCCCGAGCAGTGTGAGGTGCCTGCCATCTTTTTGTAAATTTAAAACGGCGTTTAGCAGGCACCTTAAGCAATTACATGGTGAAGAGTATGTTCAGAATTAAAAAACGAGTCGAGTATTTATTTAGGCTTTTTATTTATTTGAATTATTTATTTATTTAATTTATTTATTTATTTATTTAATTTATTTATTTATTTATTTAATTTATTTATTTAAACTTATTTATTTATTTATTTAAACTTATTTATTTATTTATTTAAATTATTTATTTATTTATTTATTTAATATAATTATTTATCTTGTTTATTTATTTATTCGACGTATTTATTTATTAATTTATTTATTTATTTATTAAATATGTTTAGTGTTAGTTAGGTGTGAATGTATTTATTAGCGTGATTGTTAAAGTGTTATGAATGAGTGTGTTTTAAATTTAGACGTGATAGTATACGCAAAGATTTAGCAAAGTATGTGTATGTATTCTTTTATATTTATATGTTATCTCTATTGTATTTATTTTTTATTCTATGTATTATTATTTTTTGACGAAGCGTTTTCTGTGATATTTGACTGTGACTAGTTCATTACATTTAAATTTTATAAACTGACGAACTGATAAAGTGAATTATTATTTTAATAAGAAATATGCAATAAGTGAAAGTTAAGATAACAATTATATTAAATCGACTGATATTTTTAATTATAATTATAACTACATGTACATGAAATTGTAAGATTTTGTCTTCTGATGAATAAAAAGTATATCTATCTATCTATCTATCTATCTATCTCTCTCATTCACTCCATACACTCTCGCTCACACCAGATCCGCACGAGGTAACAGCAGGGAGAATTCTGACTTTCGCACTTCCGGGCCTTGATTCCGCGAAATTACCCACCGCGGCGCGACTCACTCGCGTATTTAAATGTACGAGCGCACCTGATAATTCGCTCATTATAGATAATAAAAGCCTATACTGAAATTTATTCAAAAACTCGTTTTTATGTTAATTTTATTAAAAACCTATAATTTGTTTAAATTTTTTGTTTAAAATAATTAAGGTGGAATTTTAACTGTATAAGAGTATCTGTTCCTGTTAATCATGTTTTCAAAGTTCATAATGCTCCATGTGCATCAGATTTAATCGAATTATTAAAAAACTGCATATTATTTGTTAAAGATATATCGAAACTATTGTCCAATTTTGTGTTTCAAATTTTTCTAATTATAACTCTTTATACTTCAAAAATACAATTTTTTTATTATTTATTGAAAGAAAAAATTACTTTTGTTTTTAAATAAGACAATAGAAATTAAACAAAATAAATTGGACAATTTTAAGAAAATTAACAACATTCTTTTTTGGGTACCTATTAATAATAGTAATAACCAATAATTAACTGTTTTTCCCCAATAACTTTGATTATAAAAATTAAATATTTACTAAAATACAACTAAAACTTTATTTCGCGACCTTACAGCACCTATTATCGAGTAAAAAATTAAAAAAGTTTAATGTATGAGGTAAAGTTTCATATATTTTTTAAAGAATAATATGAAATCTCTTTTTCAATAATTTAATTCAAAGAAAAACAATTTCTTTTCTTAGATCAAAAATTGAATGTTTTGTAGAATCTGTCTTATACATGAAATAATAACTTAAGGAACATAGTACTTCCGTAAAAAATTATATTATTACTGTCAAATATTAATTAAAAACTTAAAAATAGTATCAAAGTTAAAATATTATAGTTTGTTTTTAGGTGATAAAATTATTGCACGCATGCACGGACACATATACACATACATATGATACAGACATATATACTGACCTATATACCCATACATATACATGCCCACACATATATATGTATCTAAAATGTAAAAATATATTGTATAATGATCTGCTGAAAAAAATTGTAGTTTTATTTGATCTGTTTTGTGTTTTTATTAAGGCCTTTCTTAAAATAACATTTCGAGCAGTGCGTAATGGAAAAATACATTTTATAATGATCTGCTGAAATAATTTGTAGTTTTATTTCATTTGCTCTGTGTTCTCTTTTAACAACCTTGTTAAAATAAAATTTCGAGAAGAGCGATGCGCATTTGAAAAAGTAATAACGAAAAAGAGCAACCGGTTTTAATCTATATGAGTATGTATTTGGGATGTGCCAGTCTAAAATAACGATTTTTCAAATAAAGGGCGTAGTTAGTAATATTTTTCGGAGCCTCCTAACATTGTTTTCTAGATGTGATACACTGTAAGTTTATGCCTGAAAGTTATTCCTGTTATATATATATATATATATATATATATATATATATATATATATATATATATATATATATATATATATATATATATATATATATATATATATATATAAAACCAATGTTTCTATATAACTATGTATGATTGTATATAATTATAAATAACTTGTTTTCTATCCATGGACAAATTATATATATATATATATATATATATATATATATATATATATATATATATATATATATATATATATATATATATATATATATATATATATATATATATATATATATATATATATATATATATATATATATATATATATATATATATATATATATATATATATATATATATAAGTGACTAACGGTATGACTTATACAATTATTCAGATGTTTTGCAAGTAATACAGTTAGGCTAGTGGTTAAAGCAATATATGTATATTTTTATATATATTTATTATTATATTATATTATTATATTATATATATTTTTATATATATTTATTATTATATTATATTATTATATTATATATATTTTTATATATATTTATTATTATATTATATTATTATATTATATATATTTTTATATATATTTATTATTATATTATATTATTATATTATATACATTTTTATATATCTATATTATAAGAATATTACGCCGCTGACGCTGCCGTGTATGAATAGAATCCTTCTTCATATCTTCCTTTTTTTATGTTATTTGACGTTATTACACGTTATTCTATGTTTCTTTACATCTAAAAATCAGAACCTTCTCCATATCTCCCTTTATCTACGTAAGTTTTTCCTATTTTTTTTTATAATTTTTCGTGATTTTTATGTGATTTATGCGCTTTATTACGTTATATCACAATGCTTTTACGTTATTCTACGTTCCTCTATGCTTATTCAAATCTAGGAATCGGAGCCGTCTCCATATCTACATTTTTCTACGTGATTTCGGCCTTTTTTTTGGAAGTTGTCGTGAATTTTACGTCATTAATGCGCTATTTTCGTTATTTTACGTTTTTTACACCTAGGACCTTATTCATGTCTTCATTTTTCTACGTTATTTTAGCCTACTTTTCGAATTTCTGCGTAGTTTTTACGTCATTTATTAGCTTCTTAACGTTATTTTACGCTAATTTATGTTATTTTACATTATCTTACATGTAAGAACAAGAACTTCTTCATAATTCCTTTTTTTACCGTATTTTGACCTACTTTTCGAAATTTTTATAGTTATTATATTAAGCCTAATAATTCAGATATTTTCTATATCTCAGTTCTTCTACATTATTGTGGCCTATTTTTGGAATTTTTTGTATATTATCTTCATTTACGCGCGATTTAACGATATTAAATTTATTTTATGTTATATTTTATGCTATTTTACAATATTTGATGTTATTTATACGTTAATCGTTATTTTATGGCTATTTTAGAGAGGACTAACTTTAATGCTGTCGCAAGTTGTAGCAGATTTAAAGTTAATTACAGTATCCTTAAATCAGACTATTATTGTGACATTAAATTTTTCAATAATTGTTAATTTTTAATAACTTATAAATTTTACGTTAATTTATAACTTTTGTATTATAATACTTAGGAAAAAAAGATTATTATTCCCGACATCCTTCAGTAATTGCTGTTTATCCATAAGTTGTCGAATTATTTGTTATTTGTATGTTATCCTTATTATTTTACCTAAGTGACTAACGGTATGACTTATACAATTATTCAGATGTATTATCATGTAAGACGGTTAGGCTAGTGATCAAAGTAATGGTCCTGGCAAGTCAAAGATCCTCGGTTTAAGCCCATGTCGGAATTTTTATTTTTTTATTCTTCTTTTAAATAAATCCCTTTAGAATGATGTATAGTTATATATAATTATACATAAGTTTTCTTTACCAGGTACCTAACATTATATTCATAGAATAAAAAAACTATTCTCATGGAGGAAAGTACCGTTTCAAAAAATAGTTGCGCAAGTATATATCATTGCTTTAGTAAATTATTTTTTAATCTTATTCTCTTATTTCAATTTATTCTTCTTAGTTCTGTGCACGTGCTCATATATTGCATATTATAAATTTTATAATCTATCAAACATTTTAATGAAGTAACGTAATATGAAAATATATATAAACTTTTCCCGTACTCCGCCTTGATTTAACTTTGTCAGACCCATATACCTAAAATAAAAAATACAAATTAAACTTCTCTTTAAAACCGATATGTATTAAATTGTATTATGTAGCGCTATTAATTCAACGCTAAAAATGGGGGCGATTCAGTTTCCCAAATGAAATTGCTCGCTCTCTTTCGCATCATTTTTTTCCGCGAAACCCATTATCGCTGAAAGCATCCTAGAATTGAATTTCGCGTCCGTCAGACCGGACATGAACCCGCGCCGAATAAGCTATCCTTGAAAAAAAAGTAGATGAACTGGTAGTTATAATTTTTGCGCAGCCCATCTGCGTATAATCGCGAGAGCTTTTTCGACGGTACGAAGCTTATACCAATTTTGTGCCCATCCCGATACGCGAAAGAAACTTTTTTTCATACTCCGGTTAATTGATTTCTCCATCGCACGATAATGCGCGCGCGTACGCGAGGCTATAACGGACATGTAATCTCTGGACGATTTTTATTCTTTATTCACGTACACGTACTCTCCGCAGTGCGATGGCGATTGCATCGCTTCAGCTCTCGTTCTCTCTCTTTCCTCCTACCGGTAATTGAATATAGAAAATCGATATTCTAGTTATCGTGGAAGAGTCGGTAAATAGTTTTGCCTTTCGCGGACGCATGCATTAAATTTTACCCCGACCTGAAATAATTTCGTTTTGCGCGTGGGTGTATCAGAGTTTCTAATAGTACGCGTTCACTGGGAATTTATTTCTGAAATGTATGCGCTTTTTTGGTGCTGGATCTTTTTTGCCGTTGACTTTGTGATAGATGCTGACAAGAAAGTTTGAGGATACTTTTTGGCAAGCTGATGCGAGGATCAAGAAAATTTTATCAATGCACGTCAGCGAATTTTTTCGGGATGCAAGCCAGAAAAGTGGACAATGGCTAGTTTGGATAGATCTTAGTTAGTCAAAGGTTAAATAAGTAAAAAAATACAAACAATATAAGCAAGTAGAAATAAGAATAAGTAGAGGGATGAACAAAATGTTTTATTTTCTTTTATCATTTTCGGAAATATTTCACATTAGTAAGAAAAATTGTCTGGAATCTTTTTTGTTAAACAACCTTGAATAATAATGTAAGTCAAATTAAAAGGTTTAATAAAGACAATCCCTTCAAAATTAAAAATGATGGGTGAAATATAACATTATATAATAAAAGTGAAATTTTGTTACTTTCATCAAGACTCATTTCTTCGGTAGTTCAAATTTCAAAATTTAAAGCGGTCACCGTAACTTGTGGCTGGTGTAATATGGCAGCCGAAATAACTTCTCCATCCACAATTTTGTATTTCGAAATAAATTCGAATGACGGATTCATATTCAGCAATCTCGAAAGCCTAAAGAAGTAAATCAAGCCCGTGAAAAAATGATCTCTCCCTCTCCACCGCATGCCACGTCATACATTCCCGTTTCTCTTTCTCATTTGCTCGCCATGAAATTCAGCTTGGCCTCGCACGCCCCTCGTCCGCGATTCATCAAATATTTGCCGATCCGCCGGCATTGCGGCCGTGGCGACGCGTCGCTTAGATGCCACGGACGCCGCGACCGCGACGGGCGCAAAGGACCGAACAGTGCGGTTCGCCCCAGAGGCGAAGCGCCGTACAGGAATATACAGGGGATAAATCAACAGAAAACTAATCGCCGGGATATGACGGGCGGTCGAATGTACGCGGCGGAGTATGTGAGCTCGAAGCTGATTACATAGCTGCTGCAGTCTCGGCGAGAGAGGGTCAGAGTTATGAGAAGCGCATCGGAAGGATTGGAAGAGTGTGAAGCGTTCGATTCTGTTTTTATTAAAATATATAAAGTGTATTTTTTTTGTATTTTTATGTTGTATTACTGGAGATTAGTTATATAAGTAAGATATTAAAAGAAACAGAAGATATCAAATATTTTACAAAAACTCTATAAAAAATTCAATCTTATAGAGTTTCTGTACAAGGTTGCTACAAAGAATGATCGCGTGTGTGTGATAGACTCGCATGTGGTTAGCGTCTCGCAATCGCTGGACACCGCACATGAGAATAAAGTGACGTAGTACCGGGACAACCGGGATCGTATGTGTGTATGCGTGTATGTGTGTATGTGTATATGTACGGGTGTGTGTATGTGTGTATGTATATATGTGCGTCTGTATGTATGTATGTATGTATATATGTATGTATGTATGTGTGTATGTATGTATGTATGTATCTGCGTATGCGTGTATGTGTGTATGTATCTGCGTATGCGTGTATGTGTGTATGTGTGTGTATGTGTGAGTGTGTATGTGTGTATGTATGTGTGTGTGTATGTGTGTATGCATGTGCGTGTATGTGTGTATGTATGTGAGTGCGTATATGTGTATGTATGTGTGTGTATGTGTGTATGTATGTGTGTATGTATGTGTGTGTGTGTGTGCGTGTGTGTGTGTGTGTATGTATGTATGTGTGTGTATGTATGTATGTGTGTATGTATGTGAATGTATGTATGTATGTGTGTGTGTATGTATGCATGTGTGTGTGTATGTATGTGTGTGTGTGCGTATGTGTGTATGCATGTACGTATGTGTGTGTGTATGTGCATGTGTGTATGTACGTGTGTATGCATGTACGTATGTGTGTGTGTATGTGCATGTGTGTATGTACGTGTGTATGTATTTATGTACGTATGTATGTATGTATGTTTGAAAGTATGGATGTATGTATGTTTGAATGTATCGATGTATGTATGTATATATTTATTTATGAAACCAAAATTTGTGTCCACCATTACTCTTCAAGGGAAACATATCACGTGTTCTGGCACAAAGCAGGATTCAGCAGAAGATATATTAATAATTCAATCACCATTTAAACTTCCAAAATTATATTTATTCAAATGCCTAGCCGATATATTCTTGTGACACATCTACGCTAAAAACCGATGCTTTTCCTACTAGTTACGCGACTGAACCTATCGAGAGTCAAAGCTGCACTGCCTTGATATTGTTGAAAGCGCCTACGCATGCTCAACTTTTTCGCATAGCCGATTTTATTCGGTTTTCTTTCTTTCATAATGCTGTAATTATTGCTTTTCAGCAGTTTATCATTACATATGTATTTATTCTTTATTTAACATCATTATTTGCGGCCAATATTATTTTACAATAATTAACATTACTTCTGTTGCTAAAATGAGGCGCTGAAATTTTGCAGACATATTACATATATTTGAATACAGAACTGATTAAATTATGGAGCTGAATGGATAATATTAAACTCATTTGTTAGCAAAAATATTAACTGCAAAAGATTTGTAATGAACGAAAAAAAAATTTTATTTTATTTTATAAAATTGACGTAATTTACTTTCTATTGCTATATTTTATAATAACCTTAAACTTATTTTCTCAAAATAAGATCAAAATATTAGTTTAAGAAATTGTAAAAAGCGAAAAAAATTTTTGTCATTTTATACGTTGAACTTGTCAAGAATATACACGTTTTCATACAGTTGGCATAATCTTCTTTCTATTGATATATCTTATAGTAACTTTAAAGGTAATTTTGTGAAATAATAACAAAATATTAAAATTAAAAAAAAGTTGTCACCTTCTATTACGTTAAATGTTTTTACTAACAATACTTAAACGCTTGTATCTAATGAATTAGTTATAGTATTAATTTATTATTTGTAAATTTTCATTACAAGATTCCTTAATTCAATCGATTAATCAGGACCTTTATTTGAGAAAGCATTCTGTTACGGCAGTTAGCAGCTGTTTTTTTTGTAAATTTCGGATTTACAGGTAACGAACCTCCTTAACATTTTA
Source organism: Gastracanthus pulcherrimus (assembly GCA_949152435.1). Classification (NCBI taxonomy): domain Eukaryota; kingdom Metazoa; phylum Arthropoda; class Insecta; order Hymenoptera; family Pteromalidae; genus Gastracanthus; species Gastracanthus pulcherrimus. The sequence continues at coordinate 22,081,744 of OX424575.1, read as the reverse complement.
TTATATCTACTCCAAATGTTTTATAATCAGTTTTGTTTGTGTATACGGTATATAGCTCAAACCCACGTATATTTTCTTTTTGTAATTTGAAAAGAAAATTAAATTTATACAATTTATAGCTTCTTAAAGGTTTTATTATTCACATCACATCGATGAAAGATCAAATCATGCCAACCGAAAAATTCCAATAGTTTACAAAGTAACCATACCGTAATCTACAATAATACACAGTTAAATAAATATCCATATTTTTTTCCTATATTAAAATTAGTTCTATATAATCATTTTTTTAGTTAATTGTAAATATTTTAATGTAAGAAAATGAATCGATTGATCTCTGCGGGTCAAATTACTGGACTATACCACAGCTTTTGAGTCTTATTTAAAACGAATGCTGTATATTTTACCAGCTCTTAAACATTGTAATGATCAAATAAAATGCATGTAATCAAGGTACGAAATCCAGAAAAAAAAAATTATTACAAAAATTGGTTTAAAATGTTATAGAAACGAAAATTGTAGAAAAAATTAATTAAATTTAATGTGCGTTTCGCGTTCAGCTCTGCCTGGTAGGATCGTCAGGGAGACACAGTCAGGTCTTTCTCCGATATCAGGTAGAGCTGAAGGCAAAAAACACATTAAATTTAATTAATTTTTCTACAATTTTTGTTTTTATAACATTTAAAACCAATTTTTGAAATAATTTTTTTTTCTGGATTTCGAACGCAGATCACATGCATTTTATTTGACCAATAAAAGGTTTAAGAGCTGATAAAATATACAGCATTCCTTTTAAATGAGAATCAAAAGCTATGATGTAGTCCAGTAATTTGACTGGCAGAGATCAATCTATTCATTTTCTTACTTTAAAATCTTTTGAGCGACTAATAAATTAATTTCCTAAGAAAAGAGCAATTTTTTCTTAGACTCATAAAATTGTAAATATTATTGAATTATCAACGTGTTTGTGTATAAATTATTCTCTTACTAATTTACACACTAATTAATCTTTTTTATTTTTAAAATTATAATTAAAATAAAAAATTAAGAAAACTTCGTTTATTTCGTCTTGACTCTGTTGGACATATTTGTCAGGACATCGCTGTCAAACTTCGTCAACGCAAAATAATAAGCTTTCGGCAGTTAGATTTATGAACAAAAGATGATAAATTTGAGAACAGGTAATAGAAATGGCATATATTTACCCAGGACTTAATCGCACGATATAATTGATATAGTTAATGTATATTTAATATATGTAATAAGTAAGCTTCAAAATTACCAGACGATATACAGATTTGCTCAGATTTATTCGCAAATACGTTACTCATACTTCATGAAAAGTTTAACGGGGTTAATTATTTAAAGTTATCGATGTAATCAAAATAATTAATAGTTTTGAAAAAGTATAATAATACAAATTAAAATCAATATTATGTTTTGGGTAAAAATAATAAATACGGCAATACGTTAGAAAGTGGATTTCAAAATACTTTTTTATTATTATTACTAAAATTACAATAAAATACAATAAATATTTTTGTAAATGTCTAATTTACAGGCAGCGAACCTCCTTAAATAAATGAATGAAATGTTTAACTTAAAATTATTAAATGTTCAATAAATTATTTAAATAAAAAGATTCGTACTTGAAAAATAAAAAAAATCGTCATAGTTCCTATTTAAAAATAAGCAGTTAAAATGCGCTCGTTTAAAATCATAAATTGTATAGAATTTTTAATACTTTATTGCTTCTTTCTTTCCTCGCATTTCTCTACACTCCTCACAGTACCAACTTCCTTTTGGAATCACCATGAATCCCACGCATTGAAAGTGGAACCACTCGATTGAACACTGCAATGATAAAAATGCATTTTATTTGATCAATAAAAGGTTTAAGAGCTGATAAAATATATAGCATTCCTTTTAAATGAGAATCAAAAGCTATGATGTAGTCCAGTAATTTGACTGGCAGAGATCAATCTATTCATTTTCTTACTTTAAAATCTTTTGAGCGACTAATAAATTAATTTCCTAAGAAAAGAGCAATTTTTTCTTAGACTCATAAAATTGTAAATATTATTGAATTATCAACGTGTTTGTGTATAAATTATTCTCTTACTAATTTACACACTAATTAATCTTTTTTATTTTTAAAATTATAATTAAAATAAAAAATTAAGAAAACTTCGTTTATTTCGTCTTGACTCTGTTGGACATATTTGTCAGGACATCGCTGTCAAACTTCGTCAACGCAAAATAATAAGCTTTCGGCAGTTAGATTTATGAACAAAAGATGATAAATTTGAGAACAGGTAATAGAAATGGCATATATTTACCCAGGACTTAATCGCACGATATAATTGATATAGTTAGTGTATATTTAATATATGTAATAAGTAAGCTTCAAAATTACCAGACGATATACAGATTTGCTCAGATTTATTCGCAAATACGTTACTCATACTTCATGAAAAGTTTAACGGGGTTAATTATTTAAAGTTATCGATGTAATCAAAATAATTAATAGTTTTGAAAAAGTATAATAATACAAATTAAAATCAATATTATGTTTTGGGTAAAAATAATAAATACGGCAATACGTTAGAAAGTGGATTTCAAAATACTTTTTTATTATTATTACTAAAATTACAATAAAATACAATAAATATTTTTGTAAATGTCTGATTTACAGGCAGCGAACCTCCTTAAATAAATGAATGAAATGTTTAACTTAAAATTATTAAATGTTCAATAAATTATTTAAATAAAAAGATTCGTACTTGAAAAATAAAAAAAATCGTCATAGTTCCTATTTAAAAATAAGCAGTTAAAATGCGCTCGTTTAAAATCATAAATTGTATAGAATTTTTAATACTTTATTGCTTCTTTCTTTCCTCGCATTTCTCTACACTCCTCACAGTACCAACTTCCTTTTGGAATCACCATGAATCCCACGCATTGAAAGTGGAACCACTCGATTGAACACTGCAATGATAAAAATGCATTTTATTTGATCAATAAAAGGTTTAAGAGCTGATAAAATATATAGCATTCCTTTTAAATGAGAATCAAAAGCTATGATGTAGTCCAGTAATTTGACTGGCAGAGATCAATCTATTCATTTTCTTACTTTAAAATCTTTTGAGCGACTAATAAATTAATTTCCTAAGAAAAGAGCAATTTTTTCTTAGACTCATAAAATTGTAAATATTATTGAATTATCAACGTGTTTGTGTATAAATTATTCTCATACTAATTTACACACTAATTAATCTTTTTTATTTTTAAAATTATAATAAAAATAAAAAATTAAGAAAACTTCATGTGTATTTCGCCTTGACTCTGTTGGACATATTTGTCAGGACATCATTGTCAAACTTCGTCAACGCAAAATAATAAGCTTTCGGCAGTTAGATTTATGAACAAAAGATGATAAATTTGAGAACAGGTAATAGAAATGGCATATATTTACCCAGGACTTAATCGCACGATATAATTGATATAGTTAATGTATATTTAATATATGTAACAAGTGAGTTTCAAAATTACCAGACCATATACAGATTTGCTCAGATTTATTCGCAAATACGTTACTCATACTTCATGAAAAGTTTAACAGCGTTAATTATTTAAAGTTATCGATGTAATCAAAATAATTAATAGTTTTGAAAAAGTATAATAATACAAATTAAAATCAATATTGCGTTTTGGGTAAAAATAATAAATTGTATAGAATTTTCAATACTTTATTGCTTCTTTCTTTCCTCGCATTTCTGTACACTCCTCACAGTACCAACTTCCTTCTGGAATCACCATGAGTCCCACGCATTGGAAGTGGAACCACTCGATTGAACACTGCGATGATAAAAATGAATCGTTGATTAATTTCGATTATCTAAATATATAATATATAAATATAAATATAATATATAAAAGCAAGCGACAACGTGATTTCAAGTGTTCCGTCGACCAATTTTTCCAGGTTTGGAGATATTACTTTTCAATACATTAGTTATGGTATGAATATAGGAAATTAATTTTTCTACATAGACAAATTTTTATACACATATATATGGTAAAATTAATTAATGATATTATGAATTAATTAAAAAGTCAATACAATGTATGTAAAAATGTTTCTACGTTGTAAAAATTAATTTCCTGTATTCATACCATAACTAATATATTGGAAAGTAATATCTCCAAACCTGGAAAAATTGGTCGACGGGATCACTTGGAATCACGTCGTCAGTCGATTAAGAGCTTAATACCTTCGGTGATTTTATATAACGTGCTGGATCAACTTTTTAAGTTTATTTTAGGTGAAATTAAAGGTATTACCAAGTATTTATAATAAAATATAATTTCGAATCATTGCTTTTGAAACGAAGAATATGTACGAATTCATACAAATAAGTTTTGTTTTTAGGGTTCAAAGGTGGCTTTTCTTTACAAATTTGATTTCTTGGGATGCACATTCAGAACTTTTCCAGAATAAAATTTGACTCGCAAGAATAAGAATCCCTTTGTAGATTAATTTTATAGTTTATACTTTAATGATCTAAGATTATTATTTCTTGATTATTATTTGCATTAATTAAATCAACTTCACGTTACAGTATTCTTAATATATTAAATTAAAGGAATTGGATTTGGGAAGCACAATATCTTTCATATTAAATTAAACTAAAAATAATTGTTAATATCTTAAAAATGACAAATGCCAAAGAAACTTTCAATTTTGTTTACTCATGACACTAAAAATGTAGTACTATTTACTATAATATATAGTTCGTTTCTATAATTTTTATATTCTTTACTTAAACAAAAGTCTATTAGCATTGGCATAATATATTGCATTGTATTAAAATATACAATATGTCAATATCCATAATTAAATTTCTTGTGCTGTAAAATAAAGTGTTCTCTAACACATTCAAACTTTCGTAAATTTAAAAATAAAAATCAAAGAATCATACCTCCGGATCGTCGCACGCGATCATTTCTCCGTAGGATACCTTGTTGCAGATACAATATAGCGGTTCATCCGGATCGACGGGAATGTCGTACGCGTCGTCATTCGAAGTTGATATCGGGCGCTGCTTCTTGATCACGGTCCTGATCCGATCCTCGTCGCTGCTGCTCGCGTTCGATACGCCCCTCTTGCGCTTCCAATCGCTGCTACTTGATTTTTTAGCACCGCCATGCTGGCTACTGCCTGTTTCTCGTGAACTAGTGCTGCTACTGCCGGCTTTTCCATCATTAAAATTAGAAGAAGTGCTGTCTTTGTGGATGTCGACAATGTTGCTAGCGGTGGATTTTCTGTCGATAGTTAAGTGACTGCTACCACTTGACTTTTTGTCGTTTGAGCTGCTGTTCTTGCTTGACTTCTTCAAGTTAACGTTGCTGGCATCAGTAGTTTTACTGTCACTGATAGAGTGATTGCTGCTAGATTTTCTGTGACTGGTAGTGTTGGTGCTGGTGGATGTTCTATAACTGGTGGAGTGATTGCTGCTGGGTTTTCTGTGACTGGTAGTGTTGGTGCTGGTGGATTTTCTGTGACTGGTGGAGTGGTTGCTGCTGTATTTGCTGTGACTGGTAGTGTTGGTGCTGGTGGATTTTCTGTCGCTGGTGGAGTGGTTGCTGCTGGATTTGCTGTGACTGGTAGTGTTGGTGCTGGTGGATTTTCTATCACTGGTGGGATGGTTGCTGGAAGATTCTCTGTCACTGGTGGAATGGTAGCTGGTGAATTTTTTGTCACTGGTAGAGTGGTTGCTGATGGACTTTTTGTCAGTGGTTGTGTGGTGACTACTAGATGGTTTATCGCTAGAAACGTGGGTCTTGCAACTTTTTATTTCAGAACTGATACTGTTCACTGATTTTTTTTCGCCGAAAGTGTGGTAGCGGTTGGATGTTTTATCGGTTTCACCATTGTCATAGCTCGGTTTCTTTGAGTGTTTATAATGACTGACAACAGTCTTCTTATCGTTGACACAATTGTCATTTTCGTTTTTGATAGCATCGTTGCCATGCTTATTGTCGTTGGTGCGGACACTGTCGCTACTTCTAACGTTATTGATGTTATCGTTTCTATTATCACCATTGCCGTTTTCGATCCTTTCAGCGTCGTTGATCTCGTTGGCTATTTGCGCGTTCCTTTTTTCCTGCAAATAATTCATAAGGATTTTCAGTGTAAATGTATGGTTAAATTTTATAAAATATTTGCAACACTTAAGGAGGTTCGGGTGCTTTAAATCGACCAATTTCTTTTTTCCTTAATTTTATACGAATATACCAAGACATTTACTAATACACTAATTTTTAACTAAAAAAATTACACATAGGGCTAATGAAAGTCTTAGTTAATCTAAAAATGATGCGCGGATTTTTAATGCATGTATTCTGTTTATGTATGGTGGTTTCGCAATGTGTCCCCCGGTGTTGATGTCTTGTCCGTCCCAAGGGCTTTATTCAAACAAAGTTCTATTAAAAAATTCACAAATTAAAATGCAACCGATTTCTATTTGTATCTCGTATGTACATTTTGTAAAAAATGTTCACATATACTTATTTATTAGTATTGTTTTCTACTGATAATTAGTTAATGTTGCACTTCTACTATCGTACGTTTATTACATGTCTTGTTTATACAGCGAAACATTCTTTAAAGGAGCATTCAGTTTGAAAAATATATATTTAAATAGAATTTGTTGTTTAAAAAGTTAGAGGAATTACTCTTTTCTTAATTCCACATGCATCTGGTACATTTAAATAAGTACACTAATAAAAAATATGTACGGCACAAATGTATTTTCCATCCAACTATTACGCTAAATGCACTAAAACAATGGAAGGCGCTAGCATCGAATACGACAAATAGGTAAATAAACAACATTTTAACCTATTTAAGATTTAAGCGTAGATCATAATCGCTCTATTATGTAATAAGCGGTGCAATTTTTGATTTGTGCTACATAAGAGATATTTCATGTAAGGTAATATATATTAAACAATATTAAAAGAAAGTTATACTCTATTAATTCGTAATTTAAAAGAATTGGTTATAAGAAAATTTCTACATTGTAATATTTTTTAACTACATAAAAGTGTATTTTGATCTCGACCATTTTAATTTTCTTTACTTATATGGTTAATACTATTGCATCATATTTTTTATTTTTGGTTTCAAAGACTTTATATTTTTGAAAATCATACTCTTAAAAAGAACCAATTTCTTAACAATCACCCTTAAGTATACAGAATTTATCAAATTGCGAGAAAAACTAGTTATATGTCATTTTTCTGATAAACGTTTAAAAAAATACAACATTACTTTTCGATTTATGCAATATAAAAATCATCTAGTATATTTCTTCATACTTTTTATAAAACGACGAAACATTTCCTACTGATGGATTTCCCTCGATAACAGATCTATCTGGATCATTCCCGTAAATAAAAACCACACTGAACCTCAAAACCAAAAAAAGAGAAAACCACACAATACTCACGTCTCGCTCGCGCATGATCTGCAGCCGCCTCCTCTCCTCCTCCTCCCTCCTCTCGCGCTCTATCCTCCTGTCCTCGCTGTGATGATCGGGCGCGTTGCGTATGATCGCCGCCTTCTTCGCGATCTGCACGGCGTACTTCTCCATATATCCGTCCAGCCGCTTGATGCTTTCGTCAATTATCGCGTACGTCGTCTCCGCCAGCTGCCTCTTCATCTCGACATGCCTACGTATCTTCGCGTGCAGACTGTCGATGTAGTTGCGGCGCTCTTGCCTCTTGACCATGCTCGGAACGTAGCCGCTGAGGTACTCGTCAATGAGGCGATCGTTGTGGCGCACGATCGTCTGGATCTTGGTGTCCAGGATGTGGAGCTTGTAGAGGTTGCTATGCACCTCTTCTGGTAGATTCTCCAGAGCTGATATGAATTAAAGGCGTTATTTTGGATTGTATTTAGAGGATGGGTTTTCGGGTAAAAAGGAGCTTGTGTATGTAATGATTATATATGAACATATATAATCATTATTCATTTATGTAAAATTTTCATATCAGATCTCATACATAATCATACATGATTTTATAATGATTATGTATGCACATATATATGGATGATTATCTGGGAAATCGAGAAAACAAAAAATTATTTGAATTAAAATGTGCACTTTAATAATTTTTTAAACAATATTTCATGTTATTTTGATTTTTTTTATATAAATATTGCAGTTCTGATATTTGGCGACTGTGACAGTCACTTTTGTACTGAAAAAAGCAATCACCATGATTTTTTGCGTAATTATTTGAGTGATCAAGCCCACTTTTTTTTAAAGATTTAAAATGAGTTTAATTAATCAAAAGGGCCTTATAAAAAATTAAAAAAATTTGATAAAAAATCCTTTGATGCTATTTTTTAAAGAGATTTAAATTTGTTGAATAAATGGAGGTTGAAATTTACCGAAGAAATAAAGAAACAAAATTTTGTTATCGAGATTTCGCAGAGAATACTCATATTCATAAATGATTATACATCATTAATTATATATGGTCATATATTCTCAAATTTCGAGTATATGATATATTTAGTTTTTACAATTTATTTTGTTTATACACGGGACGAGCTCTTTTACATTTTTTTTCACTCATATTTTAAACGTTTTGCATATGTTTAGGTCCGTCACCCCCTATATATTAACGATATTCATATAATATTTGAGATGGGATAAAATTACATATGATCATATATGACAATTGTACGTGATCGGGTATAATTATATCTAATCATATATTGTAGTTGAATATGATTACAATCTGTTCATATATTGTATTGAATATGGCACAACAATATATTAACATAATATACGAAATTCATTTTTAACTAAGAGTGTAAAACATTCATCTAGTTTATTCTAAAACTTAGTAATAAATACATGAGTTTCATTTGTAAAAGGTGTTGTTATAACTTACAACTAAATCAGAAAGTGCACAGTTAACTGTGACAATATCGTGACGTCTTTAACGAATGCTACTAATCTCAACACTACAAAATTGTAAATAGTTAATTTAACTTGGCGATTTTATTTTATTCTAACACTATTATTGAGTTCTAAATAGAGTACTTACTTTCTATGTAGCGCTCTATGTCAGCAGACATTTTAGTTTAGTTCAAAGAAACGTATTATAAAAATACAAATTGAACAACCGTATTTTATTTACACACAAGATATTGTTCAAAAACACTACACTTATTTGACAGAACAATTAAACACTTGTCGACAAAATACAAATGATTAAAATTGTTGGACTTTCAACTATTGAAGAGCTGTAAACATTACTTAGTGCATCCGCACTCCGTATTGGCCTTTACCGGACTGAACTTGATTGCTTTTGTAGATGACTCATTAGATTATTAGGTACAGGTATAACGACAAAGGTCCAACAGAACTCCAAATGTAGACTTCCACGAAATATATGATTTAAGGCTAAGGTGCATTATCGTTGAATTCCAACAAGTATATATTACAATTGACTATTAAATTTATTTAAAAACCCTGCATTAATAACGTATTTAAATGTATTGCAATATCTTATACTAAGCGCGTTTATTTTCTTCAGTGACAAAGTTACTTTGACAGGAGCATCTAAATGTGTAGGTATGCGATTCTAGGAACTTTAGATTTGTGCCTATATCTTTGTCGATCACATTCGTTTGTACAAATCTACTTAACTGAGTAAGCATTTGTTAAGTTTATACAATCAAAATACGTTTCAAGTAACACATATATTAGCGTTTTAAATTAAACTTTTTCGAATAACATTAGCATAAACTCATTTATTTAGATTCAATTATAGTATGATACTCAGTAATTTAGTTTAATTTAATTAACTATTAAAAATAACTTTGTAACATATTAATATAAATAGAATATAATTTTTTTTTAAATATCTATAAGACTCAATTTTATAGATAATTATGGTACTTTAGCAATAAATAAATTCACGATAATTCTTTTAAATATGCGGTGTAAGATTTCTGTAATATAAAAATTTGTGCTTATTGCAATCAAACTGTCCATCAAGAACTTAATTGTAATGTATATATATACATATATATATATATATATTTCTTGATTCTAGGAATTACCATGTGTACGGCGAAAAGGTTGATACTCCTTAATATGTTTTTTGGTTTTAATTATTCACAAGTAAATACTTTGCATTCATGCATGTAGAGGAAACTCGGGTAAAGTAAACATAGTAATTCTTAAGAATTTCCAAAAACAAATGTCACCATTGAAAAGCTGTTGAAAAATTTAATTGAAAACGTGTACAAAATTACAATATATATTTTAATGTCGCAAGCGGGCCCTCAAACCATAAGGTTTTTACGACCGTTGTTCGGCCTAGGAAATCTGACGTGAAACGCCTCATATGAGTCATTCTTGCTTGATTCTCTTCAGATGAAACTTAAATTAAAATTAAACTTTTAATAAACTTGAATGTACTTGGACATGTCCGATAATATACACACGTTCTCACTTCTTACAATGAAGTTTTAGGTGGTTCTTTCGAGAGACTCAACATTGAATACAAAAATGCATATAATAATTTGTTTACACATTACAATATGATCAATGTTATACTAAGAAAGAACGTCATTTCAAGTGACAACAATTTACTTTTATGAATATTTCGAATTATTGGAAAATTAGATATCACGACAAGTAGAGTTCGATTTGACAAAAGAACCAAATCTTCATTTTACCCGATTTTAATAACAAAGACCTCATTTTGTTCCTTGTAATATTTCAGAGAGACTTACTCATACAATAAAGTTAAAAAATAAGCGAAACCTACAAAGCTACAGTCACTTATTTATACGTATTTTTGTAAATTTGTGCACGTGTATAAGTATAATATAGGCTGTAGCTTTGTAGGTTTGATTAATTTTTAAATTTATATATTCGGATCTTTCACATCTGACGTCACGACCCCACGTGACCGAACACTAGGAGTACAACATTCAAAATTGCGCTGATTTCTTTTTATTAATATAAAATCAGCGCAATCATTTCTGAGTATTAAAAAATATGCCTAAAGACAGATTTTTCTAAGCTACCTAATGAATGCGAAGCATACTCGATTCGCTACGTTAAAATATTCTTTATTTACGAGTATGATCAAAGCATCAGCGGTCAATAACCGTTACCGTATAATTGCGATTATCTTAGCTAGGATATGATTTCATCCTTTTAATACTGGTGAAATATACTAACAAGTTTAGTATTCAATATAGTATAAAAAATAAATTTTTTATAATAGCGAGTTTGCCTGAAACAGTCAATTTTATCCATTTTTATAGATTAAATCGTATTTTTACAATTGCATTAGTTTTACTGATAATTTGTAATAATAACATTATAAAATATATAAGTATATCTTATGCAATTATTTTCCTGCATATTTTATTGAATTAAATATATGTAAGATACATTTTTCCTTTGCTACACTTTTTCCAAAAATATATTTTTTAAAATAACCATCTGAGATGTTTAACTTAATAACATAAACAAGAAAATAATTACATATGATATATACTTACATTTTGTAATATTATTGTTACAAATTATCAGTAAAAACAATAAAATTGCAAAAATACTTACGATTTAACATACAAAAATAAATAAAATGGGCTAACCCTTACGAAAAAGACACTCAATATTTGAGTGTTTACACACAAAATAAACACTCAACATAACACGGAAAGTAACACCTACCTTGAGGTTGATTTCGGTTGCTATTTAACACTCAAGTTGAGTATAAGAGTATAAAAGTTGAGTTAAGCGTTTCATTTATCTTGAGAGTTAACACTGAACTTGAGTGTTACTCTCAACTTAAAATACTCAACAAAAAAACACGTAACTACAGCCTCTCAACTTTAGTCTGATTTCATAACCTCAACTTGTCAGTGGACTGTCATTCTGAGTATTTACTCTCGACTTGAGTATGTACCTTTTAATTGAGATTTCATTTCAATTTTACTCTCAAAGCCACGTGTGCTCTGTCATGCGGCAATATTTTTATTAACAGAAAGCACATAATAAGTTAGGTAAATGCTGCATATATGGTTTCTGGGGTCGCTGATTTAAAATATTGGATTAGATTTGCAAAATTAAATTATTTAAACAATTTTTTTACATTTTTTATATTATAATTTAAACTGCTCTTTTGGAATTTGGCATCAGAATCGTAAAATTAATTAATTTAAATAATTTATTTAAGGAAATGTAATATACTGACCCGATTTTAACCTTACCGGCAATTCACTTTTATCATTATTTCCATAATAAATTCTTTTTTTTTAGAAAGAAACGCTATTTTATGACCTTAGAATTTACATAGGTAATTTTAAATCAAAATTTTTTAGACATTTCACTATTAACGGTAGAAGAATCATTGGATGAAATATACAACTATAATTTTATCTACAAACCCTACTTTAAAAGGGGGTGAAAGGCCAGTTTTTAAAACCATTTTCTGAATCTGACTAATAAAAGAATGTTATAAAAGTTTAACTAGATAATTTTTATGTAAAAATGAGGAGCATAGAAAGTCGTTTTATTTCAAAAATCAATATTTTTCAGGAATTTGTATTATCGACTTCTGTATTTTAAACAAATATTCTAGATTAAACAAACTTTCTTGAAAAAGTAGCTCGCTATGCCTTCTGATTTAATGGATTACGTTATTATTTGCAACCAGAAAACAGTTTTGAATATTTTCTGTGGTAAGCAATGCGTATGGGATCCTGTTAAACCTTCGCAAAGTTAATGGTTCAGTTTAATGATATTTATTTAATATAATATAAAAAGATGTTATTAAAACTGTGGGTTTACTAAAAAAAATTTTTTACTGAAAGTAATAGTTTAAAAATGGTAAGAACATTTTGAATTTGTCGAGTCAATGATTGAAAAACATTTATTGTTAACTAAATTTTTGTATATCTTCATACTAATATTTTATCAGATTCGATATTCATTCTAAGGTCTGGTTACATGTCTTAAAATTTTCTAAAACATGCATTTTTATCTTACCGAAAAACCAATATTTAATTCCGGGAATGAAAAAATCATGAAGAAAAAATTAAAAGTAGGGTGGGGAGGGGGGCTTTACAGCACAAAATATAGCGTTTCGTTCAAAATATTTTTTTATTGCCAAAAAAATTTGTAAATTAACACTGAGGCTTACATTATGGTTTTATTGTTTAAAGTTGTTATAAATTAAAAATTGTTCTTCTTTCGGTAGACGGATTCACAGTGTATTTTAGGGTGCAGACTTTGCATGCATGTTTTTTTTAAACATTGATTGTAAATCAAAAATTATTTAATTTAAGATTATAATTTTTAATTTTCTTATTTACCAAACCAAATAAGGCGCAAATTAAATGTTAAAGGTCTTGATTACTCGAACAGTTTCGTTGAAATAAGGTATATGATAATCGACGGTTTTTGCAAAATTTAATCCTGAACAGTATTTAATAATTTAATTAGAGTGATTATCTCATTTAGGCATTTCACAATTTTTTGAATTATAAAAATCAAAGTGTTGATGTCAATGTTTACTTACCACGTTTCTTTGGATCCATTTTTTAACCAGTTACTCTGAGACTTCCAGAAAATGATTATTGTGCATATAACGCCAATATGAAAAATATTTTAAATTATTAATATTAAGATCCAAATAACAACCTTAATAATACATAATAATACCTTTTTATGCATAAAAATGGTGTTAATCGTTTAATATTTAACCTTATAAACTTAACAAAAGTTGTGATTATATATAAGAATTAATTTTTGGCTCTGCAAGGTTCTTGAAATGTTCGTTTTTTTAACGAAACGTTAAATTATCAAAAACAGGATTTTTTGACCGTGATAATTCTTTAAAATATTATTAAACTACTAAATGCACATATCATTTATGCCATAACTTTTTTAGCGTTTCAAATATTGATTTTCAAATACGGCAGATGTTAACCTTTAGTTATCAGAACATATTATGCATGCATTAAATATACTGTGCCTCCTATAAAAATCAAATCGTGAATGCTTGAACTATTGTTCCTAGTTTTTTGTATCTTTCCATCTTCTTTATAGTCTTTCGATTCTAGAAGATATAGCGTGCTTTGAACTGTATGTTTTTCAGTTTATACCTTTTCATTATACAAAAGATAACATTTCTAGGGGTGTAAAAGTAATATGTTTCTAAAATTAAGTTAAGTATGAATTCATTAACTGTAATATTTTTTGCGTAACTGGTTTAAAAAAACGACATCTTTTGGTGGCATACCAGTGTTTTAAATAGAAATGGTCTTGCAAAATTGCGTAATCAATAGATGTAAATTACAAAATATGTTTGAAAAATACTAAATTTGTATTTTAATTTGTTGAGACGAAAGACAGATGTTTACTACAACGACTATTGCATACGCATCAGAACATACAAATTTTATGCAATAAATTTAAACGTTTGAAATTTTTAATCGAAACTTTGACAGAAAATAGCATTTATTTACCCAAAAATAATGTGCATACATAAAAAAGTGTGTCATCTATAAATAATAACCCAAAACTCATATTTTGTACGGCACACACTTGCGTTATAAGTAAGAGCTATAGTGAGCATAGTGAGCAAATAGTTTAATTAAAACTTTACTGTAAAAAAATAGATTTATTTATATTCTATAAAAAGACGCTCTTACTTTAAATAATTTATTTATTTCTCAATAACAATTTTTTTTAACAGAAAGTACATATCTGAAGAAGCTTTCTAACAAAATTTTCAGCCCTTGACTGCTATCTTCAAAACATCCTACATGGGTCTCGTTTTACCATTTTGAACCTGTCTCGAAAGATTTTCTTGGTACCTATTCTCGCAAATGAAAAAGGTACTCAACCCATTACAATACATACCATGCAACTTCGGTATTAATACCTAATTTTTGTGCGTATATGCTCAATGATCAAAGGTCATCTCTTAATCAGTCCGTATAAACCCTCGATTACAGCATTAACACACAAGGCTTGAGAGTACATACTTAACCAATGAGGATAAACTGTCATCCCCTTAGGTTAAACACAGGATTTGGGAAAACATCCAATCCTTGAGAGTACACACTCATCCAATGAGGATAAACTCTCATTTTTTGAGTGTAAACACTCGATTTGGGAATTAACACTCAAACTTTTAGTGTTTATATGCAATTTTTGAGTGTTAACCTTGAACATTGACAATAAATACTCAAGACTTAAGACTTAACATTAAAATGTCAGTGTTAACTCTCAATATTAAGTGTGAACTCTCAAAATTTGAGAGTCTTTTCCGTAAAGGAAGCAAACTCGCTATTACAAAAAAATGTATTATCTATACAATATTGAATACTAAATTCATTAATATATTTCACCATTATTCAACTACGATTAAATCATATCTTAGCTAATTTAATCGCAATTATACGATAACATTTTTGACCGCTCATGCTTTGATCACAAATAAACAATATTTTTAGGTATCGAATTAAGTGTGCTTAACATTGATTAGGTACGAGTAGCTTAGCAAAAGAGGTATTTTCGGCATATTTTTTAATACTCAGAAATAATTGCGCGCATTTTATATTAATAAAAAGTAATCAACGTAAATTTGAATGTTATACTCCCAGCATTCGGTCACGTGGGGTCGTGACGTCATACGTAAAAAAGCCTATTTGGTGACTTCCCCTGTAAACTTTCAAAAAACAACTTTTGTCAAATGATTCTCTAGTTGACGGGATATCCAATTCTGTAATATCGAAATAATTTTGTGGTCTCTCTTAAAGTACCTTTCTTTTACATTATAAACGCTTCTCATATTCTAATATGGAAATATAAATTATTGTTTACATTTTTATATTAAAGATCGAATATCATGAAAAAACGACCTTCAACATAATACTTTCGATTTACGTATAAAAATCTGATACTTTTTCGGAAGTTTATTTAATTAGGAATGTCGGCCACTCAATATTCTACTTTCCTTAAATTTCAGAAAAAATAAACATATTTTTGCTATCTTCTTCATTCTTGATTAAACATACACTAGTTTGAAAATTATCCTGGCGATGAAAACTTCAAACTTGAAAAATTTCCACGTGCATGCGTACGTGCTTGCGCTCGCGCGCGTGGGTGTGTGTGTGCGTGCGAGTGTGCGTATGTGTGTGTGTACATGTGAGTGTATGTATGTATGTGTGTTGTGTATGTATGGATGTGGATCAACTTTACTCTGAATATACATGGTGAAAACTAATGTTTCGAGGCTCATGAATTTTGCTTTTCTTTAAAAACGGCAGCTCTAAAAATGTTGTTTTTGTTTTTCGATGCGTTTTTGTTCTTTTAGCGGTGTTTTGATTTTTGAGTTTTAGTTTTCTTGGGGTTTTTGATACCGTAGAAATAATATCATTGATTGAAGGATAATGCATTTGAAAGAGTATAAAATTACGTATCTTTTTCTACATGAAGTTTTGAATAAGCTATTCCCTTGTTTTGTTATTCGCGAAATCGTCATTTTTCTTCAAACGGTTATATCTGTAAAATATAACAAGCAAATATTTTTTTAAAAATTGGGATGATTAGTAATATGGAGATGAATATTCTGTAACATTTTTTAGGCTTTATCTTTTTTTTTGGAGAGAGAAAAATATTTTTGTAAATAAAATCGATTTTTATTCAGTAGCGAATTCTAGAGTAAATCGGCAGCATGCGATCTGCGACTTTTCAAAATAACAACTCTTTAGCACCTTTTGAACGAGTTGTAAGTCCAGATCACAACGTCCTTTAAATTTCGAGATATTTGAGGTTATGTTTTTTAAAAATTGTTGTTCTATCGAGTATATCTCGAGATTGGCTTAATTATTTTTTACTAAACAGGGCTCATTTTATTTATTTTTAAATGAAGATTCTAAATTAAAAAGAAATTTAAAGATTCATCTACTTGTTTTCTTTTTATAACAATTTTTCAATTTTAGGATGTTAGAGTTTTGGTTATTCGAGCTTTTTTGTATGTTAGAAATATTATGATCGATTTAGTGCAAATGCATTAAATAGAGCATAAAATTACCTATTTTTTATAACCTAAAATTTTAGATAGGCTCTTGTCCTTCTTTTGTTATGCACGAAAAAATTAATATTTAGTTTAAACGGTTATATCTCGGAAATCTATGATGGAAAATCGTTCGGAAAATTTTAGATGATTAGTACTGTTCTGTAATTTTAGTAAAAGATTATCTTTTGTTAAACCATCAATAATAAGAAACTACACCCTTGTTGAGGTATTATTTAGAAAGGGCTATTGCAATTTAAAATTAATTTATTAGAACAAAGAATTTCATATTGGAACAATTAATTTAGTTTGAGGAAGCTAAAGTGCTAATGAATTAACATCGGTTTTTTATGTCCATTTTTCAAAATTTGAGAATTTCCTAATTTCAGTTTTTTGAATTTTTTTTTTCAATACACCCTGTTGAAATAAAAAATGTATATAAGCGTACACAAATAAGTAAAAGTTGTAAGGTACTGTAGAGAGAGATAGAGAGAGAGGAGGTAAGAGAGAATGATTCGTCTGTACACATCTAAAGACAAGAGGTATGAAGACCTGAGCTCGAGAGTGGGAACAGGAGTAACGCTCAGGAAAATTACCTTTACGAAAAATTATCGGCAAGAGACACTCGCTCTCCGGTCGTCAAGGACGCCGGGCGATCCAAATATAGTGTGATCACCAATAGATCATTTCTCTCTCTCTCGATATATATATCAATAAGATATATCGTCGTACGAATTATCGCAGCAGGTGGTGTCTCACCCTCTGGAGGTTCATCGATTCCTTTCGCCATTTCGACCACCGAATCGACTTTCTCTGCTGTCATCGCTTGGCGACAAACCATCAGATATCGTCCAAGAAACCAAGGAGCGCCGACTCATCAATCGCAGTATCGATACGACTGCATCTATTAGAAGACGGGGCCCCGATTTTTGCAAGCTGAGGACTTCGGCCGCAGGGTGAACAGTTTGCATCCATGAATGCTTGAGCGCAAGGTATGAATGTTTTGCGGCGCAAGATTGTAATCTATTACACGATATGTTTTTTGTTATATAGTTAAAGTAGGATAAATTAACAGGTATATATTTAGAAGTAGGGACCCACGCCCATTCAATAATTTATAGAATTTTATTTGTTTTTATCGTTATAATAAACAAGCAGATTTAATATAAAGATTGCATTTCTGATATAAATTTATCCACCCAACCTTTATAAAGTGTATATAAATATATCTTTCTGTTATAATTGGAACTAGTTATATCACTTTTGTACACTTTATACAATTCTGTACAATTTATACAATTCTGTACATTTTCGAAAAAAAAATACAGCTTGAGTTTTCCACTGATAGGTGGCGAGGCACATATAAAAATCAATACACACGTAAAAAATTGAAACTTTCTGCTACTTAAGAAACGATTTTTTTGAAAAAGAACTGTTTGATTTTTGTACATTATTAAAGTCTATGTTAACGCTTCTTAATGGCGGAATATTTCGTATAAGAATGTACATAAAAGTACAAAAGTGTAAAAACAATTTTTTGTTCCAATTATAACTTAAAAGTACATGATATTGTCAAGAATTACTCTCTTTTACATTTCCATACACTTTTGTACATTTATGCACATTTATGTACATTTACGTACATTTTTATATTTCCACAGGGGCAAGAATAGTTAATGGGAAGCGAATGTTTTACACAATACAGTACTCATGAAATCCTTCATTTTAGGACCTTAAACTATTTTTTTATATGAGTCGTATTTCAGTTGTAATACTGTGTGACAACATTTTTATTTTTAGATTTTATTACTCGAAAACTATACAATAAAAGTCAGTGAAATTTTTACTAGACGCTTGTTTTATATACAGGTATATTCCTGTAAATATACAGCATTCTTTTTAAATAAGACTCAAAAGCTGTAATATAGTCCAGTAATTTGACTGTCAGAGATCAATCTATTCATTATCTTACTTTAAAATTTTTTGAGCGACTAATAAATTAATTTCCTAAGAAAAGAGCTATATTTTCTTAGGCATATAAAATTGTAAATATTATTGAATTATCAACGTGCTTGTGTATAAATTATTCTCTTACTAATTTACATGCTAATTACTATGTTTTATTTTTAAAATTATAATTAAAATAAAAAATTAAGAAAACTTCATGTGCATTTCGAATTGACTCTGTTGGATATATTTGTTAGGAAATCGCTGTCAAATTTCGTTTACGCAAAACAATAAGCTTTTGACAGTTAGATTTCCGATACGGTTCAGATGTTTTATACCGTATAATACCAAAACAGGTATTTAACGGAAAAATGTCGTAGTGTGAGATATTATGCTTTCAACCTAAGACATTCTTTACAATAAATATAATTGCGTATTTATTTATATAAAATATTTTTTTAACTGTTAAGCAGTATTATTAAAAATTAAGAAATGTTTCAAAGAAAATAATCATTAAATTCAAAATTAAACGAATAAAAAACACGAAAAAGCCCGCCTATTCATTGAAATTTAACTTCCATAAACTTAATAAATTGTTATAATATGAAATTATTTATTCTTATATATTACTTTAAAGGAGTATTGATCATTTATAAAGTTATAAATTATTCCAAATTTTTTCAAAAAGCTTCCGCTAATAGTTTCGAAGTTTCGAAATAGTTATAATTTATTTTATATATTTTACCTAGTAGCTACATAAAAATACAAGAAATAAAATGCAGTAACTAATCGGGAAATGCTTGCGCTAATTAGCTACTTTTAATTTTAAGCTCATCATCGTTAAATCTACTATCAAATTTAACCACTATGCTTATTGTTTATGTGAAAACGGAACTGCTTGCAGTTACAACGCAGCATGCGCACTAGACTCTACATCATCCACACGGAGAAGCAGAAAACGATTGCCCTGAGTCCCCACGACAACAAACGCCTCTTGGTTCTGAATAAAACTGATATACTACATTCGGATCATTCGGAAGTAGACGATTACTAGATGAGGGAAGTAACTGAAGTGGTGGAAGAAGCTGTCGAGCCAGCGTCAAAGAGACCACGGTTGGAGTGAGGCTGCACGGTTTGCGTAAGTATAGCACATCTATGTCTGTATTATAATGAAACTTTCTTTCTTTTTCAGATCGTAGCAGCCTCGGAGAACGTCATTGGTGGAGTGGATGAGTTACAAGTAAATCTCCTACTTTGAACTTTCATGTTCGAAGTATGGGGTTTACAAGTAACGACGAGATGGTTGTACTTCACAAGAGACGGCGTAGATGGTACCCTTTCCATACTAAAAGCCCTGTAAATAATGACACATAGAGGACTGAGAAGAGAGTAGTCTTAAGAAAGAGAGATAGAGAGAGAGAGAGAGAGAGAGAGCTCTGATTTGTCCACGATAGGAATGGCGGCGGCGGCTCGAGCGAGCTCTGATTCGTCTAGCGGTAACGGCTCGAGAGGTGGCTGTGGAAGGGAGAGCTGTATACAGGAGAGCAAGCTGTACTGCAAAAATCATTCTTACAAGCGACTCTCGAAGTCGATCTCCACACCTTTAAAGCGTCATGATCGTTTACAAGCGACGACAAGGTCACGGTTTCGTTAACAAATTAATCAATAAACTTTCATTCGAAGTTCACTTTCCCAGGTCGTCCTGGTACTAAATTGTACAAACGTCTAGCTCGAGGTGATCTTGGAATCAATCCTCTTGACTTAGCCTGTAAGAAGCACGATATAGGTTATTCGAAGAATAGTATAGCGAAGGCTGCTTTTATGTTGGTTGTTCCAAGCAGGAACGCGTGCAAAGTTATTATTTCAGCATTCAAAGGTGCTCGTGCTGCAGATAAAAAATAGGTGGTAAACGTAATGTAATAATTCCACGTGCACTACCAGTTGCATCTAATGTAGGAGAGGATTCTTACCATTTCTAGTACCTATATTTGCTGGATAGCTAAAGCTATCAACGATGTAAGTACTGTCAACAAACAACTAGAGGAGAGTTGGAGGCATAATATGAAAATGGAAGATATAGTTCGAGGTAAAGGTCTGTATCTGACACCGTATAAAACGGGACTTCGTCTTCATCTGAAACATTATGGTGGTAGTGGTTTAAGAACAAAGATGATCCTCAAAGTGAGATTACCTTAAGGAGCTCTTTTAGATGCCAATCTCATAAAATATGCTGATATTCTGAGAATTCAGGTAGTTATGATACTGGGGATATAGAGAACTATCTCTGAGAAACTCTTACTTCAAAGTGTATATGCATAAGTTTTAAGTCCAATAACAATACTCTTCATAGTGTTATAAACACTCACAGTTCTGATCTGCCTGTGTGAATTCTTAAAGTCAACGCTCTGCGAGTTGAGTGCAAAATGACCTCTGGTACCTATATAAACGGTCGTAGAGTAGACACCACTACATTCCGATCATCACCAAGAGTATAGATCACTTACAAGTACGAATAGTCAATCAAGACGTTAACTTGATAAATTTTCAAGGAGAAATCATAACAATCAGATTACATTTGAAACAAGCGTGATGGGAGTCTATAATGGAAGAGGGTATAGAATCTCAAGATGTCGAACAGTCATTAGTCGTCAGCTAGCATCCAAAACGCTAACACGGCAAAACATTTAGATTCTAAACACCATCGATTTAAAAATCTTCGCCTGTGGTGGAAAATAACGTGCATATTCTTCTACTGTTTACAGAAAGATGGAAGAGATTCTAACCATACAGTCATCTGTAACATATTATGAATATGTAGAATATGCTCATCTTTTTTTACCTTCAGCTTTACATGCCTTCGGCCTTCAATAACAGCGATGAAATTCGCATCTCCATTCAACATCAAGATTTGTGTCATTAACATAGTACATGTCACTTCATGTATACGGTAGACTAGTCAAAGCCAATGGTACTGTTGTGCAGAATACAACTCAATCTGTCATATTTTTTAGGAAATCAAATATGAGATTAATGCTATAGAGATCGATAAATGTAAAAATGTCGGTTTAACCAGTCTCATGAAAGGTTGGGTTTCACGCAATCCCAGTCAGAGATTGATTATTGAAAATGCTGGCTGGTTCGACGTTGAAGAGACTCAACAGCTACCAAATGCTGCAGGATACTTCGACATAACAATACCTCTAAGTATGATTCTAGGCTTCATCGAAAACTATCGGAAAATCGTAGTCACAATGAAGCATAAACTCTTACTTACTAGATAGAGAAGCGATTTGAATGCGGTTACTCAGACGTCAACGCGAGTAGCCGATAAACTGTTTACGAAGAGTTTAAGATTGAGCTGATGAGAATCGAGAGGTTAATGCCCTATTTAGTGCTATCCAATACTACAAGATTTGACATCTAAATTTAATTCATAAGAATAAACCCATTGTAATGAATTATCGCAAATGGGAGTTGTACGAGTATCCGCTACTTTCAGCTACATCAATACACGTTTGGGCAGTTTAAACGTCTAATCAGATGGAAAAGCCATGTTTCGTTATTTTAGATTTTCAAGCAAATCGTAAGCGTCTGACAGCTGTCAGTGCTAATCTTTTTCGATTATTGCAACATAAGCAACGTGAAACTATTTCTCAATTCTCAGTACTATCCGTATGGAAATCTAAATTTAGACATTACTCGCAATCAGTATGCTATATTGTACGACATGTATACCAACTTTCAGAAAGCACAAGAAGTAAAAGATGTCGAGCCTTTACTGAAAAATAACACTTTATCATCCGTATACCTTTGATTGTGATCGAGTGTTCAAAGCAAATGTGATTTGAAAAGTGCACCAGTTTCGTTCAAGAGATATTAATATTTTTATCTTTATATTTTTAATACATACACTAGGGTAACGTTCCGTATTAGTGAGCCTGTCTCTATTGGTGTGCCCTTTTCTCAAATAAAGCGTATTAACAACAATTTGGAAATAAATAAAACGAATTATTTTTAAAATAAAGATAATTAGGTTATCTTAATGTTAAAAATCATCTCTTTTATTTATTTCAAGTTTGTTTCTTATACGCCCTGTTTAGAAAAAGGGCACACTAATATGGACATGCTTACTAATACGGACCGTTACCCTAGATTCGTATATACAGCTACAGTCCAAATGTCGCATAATATATATATATTTATACACACATACGAGCACACATATTTATGTATTTGTAGATACATTCATACATACATACGTACATACATACATACATACATACATACATACATACATACATACATACATACAAATGCTACACATACACATCTACACTTATACAATCATACTCACACACGTAAACATATTCACAAATACCTATATGCTCAATCCCCAACATATGCATTAAAGTAGATGCGCACACGTTAACAAACTCATCCACTTACGCATATACACATAATTGTGTACAATCACATACACACATATACTATATACTCTCACATTTACACACAAACACACATACAATCATGCTCATCCACACACACGCACGTATACCCACATACATAGCGACCCACATACGCTTACACTTATATACGATCACACACATAATCGCACACATATACACACTGAAACCACCATCAAATATAATGAAATATATAATATAATATATAATACTCATCGAATAATAAATGCAATCTCTAATTATAAACTATAGTTATCTTCAATTGTAGGGAAGAACAGGGTAATGTCGGTCACTGGCTACTTCCGGTCACCCTTATTTTCAATAATCTAAACATTTTTATGTAATAATTCGAATAGTATATCAAGCGCAACATAAAATGCAATTAATCGAATGTCCAAACAACCTTCTATTCTCTTTTATTAAGGAATTATACACAATCAAAGTTTTGGTCTACATTTTGTATAAGAAATCTGGTCTATAAAATAAGCTTTTATGCATATTATTTGTTAATTTATACAGTTATTTTTTGCTACTTTATTAATTTGAAAATCTAGCAATATGAAGCAGCATTTCAATTTAAATTACTAAGCAGAATTGAGGTAATCCCGGTCATAATGTTATTTATATAGCGCTGCCGAAAGTGATGCTAAAAAAATGTTTCGCTGTACTCTAAGGTAGGGCAACTTTGCTCAAGTGTTTTTGATTGAACAGTTATTATGTGTTACATATTTCACTGTGTAAATACGAATAATAGTGCGACTGATCATATGAAAGTTCATAATTGATTTAAATAAATTTTTCACCTATAAAAATAATTTTTTAATAATGACCGAAATTGTACCAAGGCTGACCAGTATTACCCTTTGATGCGGGGTAAATCCGGTTAAAATACTTTTTGTATTTCGGCTTATAGCTTCCACATCTTAAATTTTTATATAAAACCAATAAGAAATATTTAAAGTCAATGGTTTGAATTAACATAATAATTATTTAAAGTTCAAAGAAAATATATTGTCATTTTATATTTATTCCCAATTATTTTTCAAATATGCCTCTAATTAATATCTGTTTAGTTTGTATTAATAAACATTGCTTGCTGCATATTTTATCCACTTAATCCTCCTGCGCAGCAATTTTTCTTTTATTTGGAATTTATCCAATGTAAACCTGAAAACATGATTATGTGCTACAAATATCTATATTTATATTTATTCCCAATTATTTTACAAATATGCCTTTAATTAAAATCTGCTTCGTGTTTATTAATAAATATTTCTTGCTGTATATTTATATTTTTTAATTTGTATATCGTGATGGCTATACCGTATTTAAATAATAATAAAAGTTTTGTTCAGTCAGGTACAATTCATAACTAAATCATCCAAGAAATACAAGTAACTAACAAGCATCCATGCAAATGGCAAAAACTCCCCCAAAATTTCCATAAACAACCAAAAAAGCGGAACAATTCCACTCCTCGAAAGAAAAAAAAAGCCATAAAAAAAATTCAGGAGGAAAACGGGGAAAAGTGTGGAAAGTGCGACGAGGAAGCCAGGTCAGCCGTGATATTATCTCTGGCGGGTCGAGAAATCGCGCGACGCGACGAGAGCCATATTTTAGGGTACGTCGATCAGGTATTTTATTGCGAGGGAGTATAATCCTCGGGGCAAGTTCTCTCTCTCTCTCTCTCTCTGTCTCTCTCTATCTCTTCCTCTATCTTTCTCACTCCCCTAGTACTTTTTCTCTTTATAGACGAGAAAATTTTGCGCACGTTTCCCAGTGTGCACACTGTCGTGCACGTCTGCAGACTAAATGGCTCGGAGACGGAAATATAATTTGCAGCTTCCCGCCGGAAGGAATTGCCGATTTAGTTTTGCCCCGTCTCGCTCTTTTTTTCTTTTGTGCTCTCTTTGATTGTTTCGACTTCTGCAGCCTTTGCGCTTTTCTGCTTTTAATATTTTGTATTTTAGATATAAGTCGTATGTACATCTTTTTTTATGCATCTTTTAAGGTCATTTGATCCAAATCTCAATATCGTTGTATGAATTAGGATCTATTGAAAAAAGAATATAAAATTAATTTTCATACAACTTCAAGTCTTACCATACTCACCCTTTTCTACTGTATACAAAGTAAATAGAAATTCTAATTTCTATTTGGTAGACATATCTAGTAGAATCAGTAAGTATGGTAAGACATGCAGATATATGAAACTTGATTTTATATCCTTTTTTTTAAATAACATCTATGTACCTAAACTGATCAACGTTTTTGACATATTTATTATACAAAGTATCACAAAGTAGTACTAGGAACTCTATACTTTCTAAATCCTCCCTTTAAAGCCTCTCAAATTATCTTTAAGTCGCACGATTTACCAAAATTTCTTCCTACGTGCATACTACAAACCGCGTTTAAATTATTTGCGACGATTCGCCCACTCACGATCCAGGCTATGTATACGTATTTTACGCGGCGGAAAACGGGCACGTCGCACCCGAGATTGACGCGGCATGCGGCGTGGGCCGGGAAGTAATGATTAATGAGAAAACGTACGATAGCGAAGGCTCGAGCCGTGGAATTATTCATCGCGGGCAGAATTCATTTTATTAGGGCGATCCGTGACCGAGAATCCACGGAATCACCTTCGTTAAAATTTTAGATGAATTTTTTCGACTACGGTTTTTCCTTCTTTTTTCCGATCTTCTCGCTGGTTGATCATGCTCGAGATTTAATGTTATTAGGTTGGGTAGTGAATAATCATGGTTTTGAGTTGAAAGATTTAGTGGAAGATAAGATGAGGAAGGTGTATTTGTTTGTTATTAACAGTTAAGCCACGGTAAGTAAATGTGAGTGAGTGTACATAACCTACAGATATATATGAGCGAATTCGCAGAATTTTTCACTTTTGTGTTATTCTAAAGTTCAAGGCTTTCAACATAAAATATTGTCTAACATTGGGGTATAGAGTTCTTCAAATTATACTTTTATTTACATGTGGTAAGTACCGCTGGTGGAGAGAAATACATCCCGGTCGCATTCTATACTAGTATATTTATATTTATTCCCAATTATTTTCCGAATATGCCTCTAATTAAAATCTGTTTCGTTTTTAATAATAAATATTGCTTGCTGTATATTTATATATTTTAATATGTATATACTGATGGCTATACCGTATTTCAATAATATTAAAAGTTTTGCTCAGTCAGCTATTATTCATAAGTAAATCATCCAAGAAATATAATTCAAAAGAATAAATTGTACGATTTAATCTTTAATAGTCATTGTCAAATTCTTTGAAGAATAAAATCAGCATTTTATAGAATATATAATATATACTTTATTTGATTGCTCAAAAAATAAGTAAATAATAATACTTTTCTAAAAGAATAAAATGCTATTTTTATTCTTCTTAACGTCAATTTTTATTTTTTTCGGTTTAGAGTGTAGAGTTTTCTAATTATACTAATTATACTCTTATTTACATGCTATTCTCACAGGAGGAGAGAAATGCATTCCGAACGTATTCTATCCATTTAATCCTCCTGCGCCACAATTTTTTATTTATTTGGAATTGATCCAATGTAAACCTGACAACATAATTATGTACCTACTTATACAAATATCTATATCCATTTAAATAAAAGTTTTATAATTTTATTTAATGTGATTAGGCACACACTAGACTAAAACAGAGTATTCTTTAACCTGTACTATACAAAATGCGCCTAATTACACTTAACTTAAGTGTAACCATTAAATTGTTGAACTTTTTTGGAAACATAAGCTAGTTCGAAGGATATTTATGCAAAATTAACTATTATATTTTTATCAGTTCAAAATTATAAACAGAAGAATTTTAAGTTCAAATAATTTCTATAAAACAAAAGCATGTATCGACCAATCATTTAATAGTGTATTCTGCAATAAGGGAGGGGAATGGGCTATTTTAACGAAGCCCAGAGACGAAGCCCAGTACTGCAAACATATTACGAGCATTTCAGTATGAATGTAAAATACTGAATGCTTACCAGAAAATTTTATTTCGCAATCATCAAAACTCTTTACCCAAATATTCATCTTAAAATTTGTAAATCCCCGAGCGCACCCCTGCGCTCGTAATCAAACACGTAGCCATTCGCAAGAATTTACGCAACCACGTCAGGCGCACATAAAATATGTATTTTTCCAAATTAAATAAATTCCACTCGCACGATTCGCAAACGCAGCCTCTTTACGATTTACCCTCAGCGCGCACCAGCGAAGTCGTGCGACGCGGCCGTACTTCGACCTCCCGCGGTTTTACGTCCCGGGCGTTGCTTTTTTTTCGGTCGCCCGCGGTGTGCTTCCCTCGCACGAACGTGTCGCGCGCGGCATGACGAAGTCATATTTTTCCGCGCACGGTCGAGGTTTGGACTGCAAATGTTTTATGGCTTGCAAGAAGAATGCCATTATGAGAATTAATGATAAAAAGAAAAATGTAAAATGTAATATGTACGGTTTTTGTTAATTATTTAAATTCGACTGGACACTGAGGTAATTATTGAGTTTGCAGTTTTTCCTTGTTTATAATAAGAAGTTTCTCTACTATAAATGTACTATAAAAGTCATTTTCGTCTGCGTCAAAACTGGTATAATGTGGAGCTATAAGTATATAATTATTATATGAAGAATATTCAAACAAAAATATGTTGTTTTAATTTTTTCTCAACAACGAACTTTTTAAGTGAATTAAGTATTAGCAATGACAGTTAAGATATAATTTTTCCTTATTTATAACAGTTTTAATTTAATACCTGTGTCATTATTTTGAATTTGGATAGTGGAAATCCATATGTTTCACATTTTTTGACACACTATTAAATAACAAAAAAACGCAAGAATAAATTCCATATCTTTTTTTATAGCTATTTACTTGAGATTTTCTCTTCTTTTTATTACATGTATTTTTTAAGTAAAATATAAAAATAGTCAATTATAAATGGTATAGATCTAAATACAATACAAGGGAGTATACCCATAGATAAATTATATTTTATCCGTTAAAGGGGAACGTATAAAACTAATACCATTGCTTAGAACTCACCGAAAATGAATTAAAAAAAATTTGACCCTCGTATGTGTGGGGAAGTTTTAGAAAATCATTGTGAAAATTTGGAAAAACAAGTAGATATTCCCAAATAAGTTTAGACTTTATATAGGGCTTTAAATAGGACAAATTCATATATAATATTTTCTTCAGCTCTCCTCGTACTTAAGAGGTCGAATTTTTTTAAATTTATTAGAAATTAAAATGAGCTTTAAACGATAGTACTGGTCTCATAAGTTCCCTCAAAGGGGGCGCCATGGGCATCCTCCTTTAGTGCTTTCTATATATTATAATAGCTTAATGGATTCATTTTATATTTTCGATATAACAACGTTATTCTAATGCAAATACTTGGAAAATAGGATAAACGGTCATCTTAATCAACAGTTCCTATACAATTTCAGATATAACTCTAATGATTAATAGTTAATAATTAATTAATTATCAATCACAACTTTAGTTGCAAAATAATTACACGAAAGTCAATGGTATTTTAAAAACTAAGCGTTGCAAAAATTTAGGACTTTTGGTCAAAAAGCCGAATATTTTTCCCGCGGGTCAGTTTACTGGCTGAGCGAGCGAAGCGAAGCGAGAGCAGCATCACCAGAGGGAAAAATAGACTTTTTCACCACACTGCGCGTAAAGTGCTGACTGTACGCCCTCTCAGCAGGCCGTACAGTACCGCATGGACTGCCTAGGGAATAAAGTGACTTGCGCATGCGCGATGCGCCTTTTTCCGCTCTCGACTGCGTCTCGAGCGGTAAAACAGCGCGTCGCGCGTACACAAGTCACTTTACTTCTAGGCAGAGCATGGGGTACTGTACGGCCTGCTGAGATGCGTACAGTCATTTCTTTACGGGGGTGTGGTGAAAAGTAGTATACGCACCTCTGGAGTACAGTAGACAAGCATGCACTGTGTGAAATGCCGACCTCGCTTCGCTCGGTCGGCAACGTCACACAGTGCGTACATTGCCTACTTTACTCCCTTGATGCATAATGTACTATTTTCTCGAGATACATATACTTTATGCCCATCTCAACTGTGGCCACTTTTTGACTTGAAAAGCGGGACTAATAGACTGTTGAAAGACAATATTGTTAAAAGACAATCGAAAATCTCTGCAATTTAAGGAAACACAACACGTTTGAATCCAAAAACAAAACTTTTTTTAGGAGTCCATACAAATTTTTCCTTTCAAAAGCAATCATTATGAATTTTTTTTACTATAAATATTTTGTAATACCCTTAATATCACAGTTACAAACCCTCAAAATCTTGATCCAGCACGTGATATAAAATCAACATAGTTAAAATTCCTATGGTAAAATTAATTAATAATATTAAGTAAATAATTAAAAAGGCAATACCTATGTAAAAGTATGTCTACATAGTAAAAATTAATTTCCTGTATTCATACCATAACTAATGTATTGAAAAGTAATAACTCCAAATCTCGAGAAATTTGATCGACGAGTTCACATACAATCCCGTGAACAATGGATTAGGAGCTTAATAATTATGATGATTTTACATGACGTACTGCAATAAGATTTTGAGGTTTTATAATAAAAATTTCGGAATGATTGCTTTTGAAAGGAAGAATTTGTATGTACTCATACAAATAAGTTTTGTTTTTGGATTCAAAGGTGGTGTGCTCCCTTAAAACAGGATACACTAATTTTCTCATGACTTATACATACACTGTACCCTGCAATCGCGAGAGAACTTCGAGAATAGATCCCCCGAAAAAGCACCACTTATAATATACCTGTCGGACGTCACAGCACAGCAGCAGCAGCCGCGTGCGCAGAGATTTTTAGGGAGATTGTGTCGCTTCAGTGCAAGCATTTTCCTGTGCGAGTACACATTCATCCGGGGATTCCGCGAGCATCTGAATATTTCATCGTCTACACGAAAGTTCGCTCGGTTTCTTCGCCTTCTACCTCCTCCTCTTCTCGTTATCGGGGCTCCCGTGGCATTAACGAACTTTCGTGACGCACTCCAGAAGAACTAGAAGTGGAAGAGTTATAGCTCCGCCGCCTCCGTGTACATCCTCGATAATCGCGAGGGGATTTGGCGAGAGCGCGGAGCGATGGATCTATTTTTGATAGACGGCTGCGCGTCACCGCGTGCATTCGGATTGTACATGAGCGTCTGACGCAGGAAAATGGGTGTGAGGTGACGCGAGCGGTGCGTTATTATGAAACGGAGATGGAGGCGAGAGGTGAGATATTTTTTATTGCGAATGACGTCAAGAAGTAAGATGGGCATTCAGGAACGATAGTGCCAGTTATAAATAACTTAGAGTGGATGATTTTTAGCATGTATAGAAATAACTATTTTAGCAGTACTTTCGATTCTAAATAGGTAAGTAGAGATTTTGTGAAGCGTCTGCATATGCAAACATATAAGTACATGCATACCAGCGTATACATGCATACAAATATATACGTATATGCATAGGTATACGATCGCATGCACTAAAACACATGCGCATACATACACACATATACACACGTACTCATATCAATACTTATGCACACACACATACTTGTCATTCTGATTCAATTCGGAAATGTGGGGATTAATAACATATAAAAGGAGGGTGCTCAATGATGAACAAACTGAAGTCTATTATTTAGAACTTGTCAACATATGAATATAAGAAAATAAATTTGATCCAGGTAAGTGAAAGCAATTTTTATAAGGAACCGCCCCTAAATTCCGTAAGGTTTTGAGGGGGGAGGATGGGTCCTTATTAGTTTTACGTGCCTAAATACATGGGAAAATCAGTACAAAATGTCTTACGTGGAAGGAGCGGGGGAAGGGGAGTGGGTCTAAAATTCTCAAAAAAGGGCTTACGTAATTTATGAACATCCCCTAAAAGGAGTGTCAAATTCGATAAACTAAGTGAAAAAATCAAGATTTTATGAGACATTCAGTAGTAAAGATTAAAAAATTTCACTTTTTTCATATCTTCCACTTTATACAAAAGGAAATGAATGTTTGAATGCTTAAGATTTTATGAATTCTTCATGCTCATATCAATTTTATAGGTCCCATATTAACATTTAATTAGATGCTGTTGTGTATCCATAGGCATCCTCCTTTGGAATACTGGCTCAAATGGACCCAATAATGATCCAAGTAGCCCAATAAAATTAAAATGCGATTATAATTCGTTTTACACATGTCTAAGAATTACAACATTGTAGCTTATCGGGAAATAGATAAAATAGCAACTGCAAGATGTGATCCTGAGAAATACACAAATAAGTTAATTTATTGAAAAGTATTTAATAACAACTTGATCGATATTATTTGCATGAACACCGCAATTTTACTTGTCAAGTCTATGTATGCTAAAAATAAAAAATACTAAATATAACACAGAAGTAACTGAAGAAAACTAAATTGTTCATCTCACACGACAATCAACGTCTCGAAGGTGACATCGCATGTTAATTCAGTTATATCCTCAACACAATTTCTCGACGGTCCTGGGCATCTCCCCTCCTCTCCCAGCCCTCCCTTCCTATACATAAAAATTTTAATCTCAACACTTTTAACCTCCTCTCCCTATCTTAATATGCCCGCGTAGCAGAAACAAAAATAGAAGCATCCCCCAGTTCCATATTTCATATTTATCTCCGTCATCAAGCTACCTTTACGTGTCTCTCAAAACCGAGCCTCGCACCGCACCGCGGAATGAAATTTCGCCACTGCGAAATTGCAGGGGTGTAAACTTTTTCACTCTCTCTCTATATCTCTCACTCTCTCCTGAAGAAAAGAAGATGGGAGAAAACAGAAGCCCTAGCGAAGGGGCCGAAAGATATTGAAAGCATAAATTCGCAGCTCGTTGCGAGAAAGGTAGCAGCCGATGCTCACAGTTTAATTCCTTTGCTGGGATCTTCATACATACATGCATGCAATACGAGGCTACGCTCCTCAGTCATTTAGCTATACTGCGCTATCTGGATCCGCTCTGAATATCCTCCTATCCAGGAGTGCGTGCGGACCGGAACTTACGGGAGAGGAGGTGGTGGCGGTGGTGGTTGCATGGGTTTTCCGGGGGTTGGGTCATGCGTGGCGATCCTTAGACTCGAATTTATAGTGGCGAGCAAACCCTTTGGTAGGTACGCGTATATATGTGAAGTTCTATAAATTCTCTTTGTTGAAATAATTGGAAGAATGGTGAAGAGAATGTGTTGGGTTTGAGAATTTTAGTTGAAAAGCAGAAAGTGTTGACTTATGAATATGGGAACAATTATATCGTGGGAGATCTCGATGCACAATTTTTAAATTTATCACTTTTTTGTTAGGATTTAAAGTATTAGTATATATGCTTAATACGTTGAAGGAGATTCTAGAAATTTTTATTAGGTTGAGTCATGATCCATGAATATATTATTGTTCTTTACTTAAAACAAGGCAAAATAGACCTATTTTAAATGTTACTTGTGCGAGAGCAATTAAAGGAATTGTCTAATATATAATAATAACATTATAAGTATGTAAAAGTTGAAATAAGGTTTACGTTTTAGATAATTTATGTTAATCGACATAAATAGTTAGACCTTTCTGAAATGTTGATAATTTTATCGATAGTAGAACGTAGATATATCAGATTTAATTCTAGTTTGGAGATAAATATTAATTTAAGATAAAAATTATACAAGTTTACTGAAAAATACTAAAGAAATTAGCTTATTTGACGCTAGAAACTTAGTTTTATTCCTAATTTTTATCACTTTCTTATTTTATATAATATATATAATAATACACTCCTAACTTATCTGTAAGATCTAAAAAGCAAATCCATTTATCATCTAAAGATATTCTCCTAAATAAAGATGAGTAAATCTAATAGTCACCCACACAAAGCAACAGATAACATACATACAAAGACTAATTTTTACTCTTTTCTCTCTAGCATTCTTACCCCCATTTATTTCCCTCCCTCTGCACCATCATCCTTTGCTTCCGCCTTTGGTGATTATCTAAGGAATGCGCGATGCTTTGTATCGTCTCCGCGCAAAGGAAAGCTTTCTTGCAGCCTTTCTCTACGGCACAGCGCACGTTTGAAAAGTGAAAAGTATATAAGACCCGCGTCGGACTTTTTTTTACGTCTCCCCCCCCCTATCTCTCTCTCTCTCTCTCTCTCTCTCACGTTGAGTAGAATAACCTATCTCCGTTTCTATTATGACCGGCGCTAAGCGGGTGGACGCAAGAGGATGAGGCTCCTATCCTTTTGCGTTTTTGCGCTTCCTTTCTTATACACACACAGCCGGCAGCGGTAGCGAAGCCGGATCAACGCGCGAAGAGAAAAGTCCATTGTAGACGTTGCCGGCTAATTTTTGTTATAGGAGCCACTGCCCAGCTGCACACTGCTATCTTTTATTTTTGCTGCTGCCGCTGCACCGAGCGCGTGCTCACGCTATGAAATAATTATAAATGTGGGCGTGCTAGGTGTATAGGAAGGATTCTGTGATAAGTCTGTTATTTAATCCTATACGAGGCCAGACTTTTTATTTCTACTAGAAAATTGTTTGAAAAATTCTTGATTGATTCAGGATTATTTCCTAATCAACGTTTACAATAAAAACATGTTTAAATCCTCAATCAAAGTTATTTGTTAAGGTAGGACTATGGTGAAAAGACAAACTTTTTTATTGTTCAGTATTATGAGCTTAAAATGTGAAGGATTATGTAGGATGATATTAATAGGTTATATATCAATTTTTAACTCAAGATATCAATTATTTACATAGTTATTGATAGAATATGATTTTCTTAAACAAAAATTACCGGTTTTCAAAGTGTCACTTGAGCATATCATTTTTATAAAAACCTCTAAAAAAATTGAGTCACTTCCTTGATTGGTCAACAAAATAAACTGTTGACAGAATCTCGAAAATCGTCTTCTACATCCTCAAAGCAATTTAGTTTTCATATGACTGATGAAAATGCCTAAAAAATTACGTTTTTGATAATGACTGATGAATAAAATGAGATAAGAAGAAAAAAATTTAGATGTAGTTAACAATTTATGTTATACGTATATTAAGGTATATTTTCTGAAACACTCAAAAAGATTCATAAAAACCTCATGCGCAAGCCACTATATAAAGTTAGGAAAATTAGTTGCAAGAAAAAGCCGTTTAAAGATTCTACTTTGTGCGTTATCTAATGTAAATTGTTTTACTTAAATGCGTATAAGTTTGTTAAAATATCAAGTATTGATATCTGAAACGTTTCAAAACATTCTAATAATTACAAAGATTAAGAAAATTAAATAAAGTCTTTTCTTTTCATTAAAAGAAAAATAATAATAATAAAATAAAAAAAAAAAAAATAAATATACAGATTTATATAATCGCTAACAATTTGTTATCTTAGTTATTTTAATGAACAAATTAAAAAATTTCTTCATCATACTTTTTATTCTTTGATTTATAAAAAAGAATACTATTACGTTACATCTAACAATTGATGTGTTTTGATTACATTTTTTTTTAAATTTTGCTTATAAGATAATAAAAAGAATCTTCAGTTTATTTTTAGGATGTATCAATATTTCTACAATTTTGATTATTAAGACTAATAGTGGTTGAGAGAATATTGCTTATTTAGATAAATGAATTCCTCAAAATATTTTTACTGTATCACTTGAATATTATGCAGCAAATAATATATACTTTAAAAAAATTTTTGAAAACGACAGTAATAATGTAAAATATTATTTGTTAATTATATTCATTTATCTATTTATTATATTTTTTGGCAATCATTGCCAACGATTGTATTAATTAACTTATGTAAAAAGTTTTATGTTTATATCAATTTTAAAAAAGAATAATTGAAGCATAAAAAACAACTTTGAAATAACATAATTAATATTTATAATTTATTTTCTTAGTGGTATTAACGAGTCAGATATGTAATTATTTACATTATTTTTCAACTATCTAGTGTCAGAGTATTATAATTTTTTTAATGTGATGATGTTATTTTAGAATTATTCAAAATAAGAATCGCCAAAAAGCACGTTTCAGATAAGTTTGTACTCCCAATCTGCTGCATCCGTTCATTTTCGTTACCATTTATCACCATTTTTCTTTGTCGATTCTCATTTTAAATAATTTAATGAACATCTTTGCATTCAAAATTTCACCCACTCTAAAGCTAGACGGATAAAACAAAATTGTTAATAATTATATCTTTGGTAAGCTGATAAAATCGATAAAACTTATTCTAGAGCAAGTAAAGTTTACATAGTAACTAGGTCATTTTTATCATCTGTTCATTGACAGAATAACAGTAAGTTTTCCGTGAAATAATATACATTCTTTATTTATTAACAAGTTTTTTCGACGTGGACTGCTCCGTATAGATATGCAAGCCTCATGCTTTCACCCAGTGACGGTCGTCGACACAATGCGAGATAAAAAATGAAGGTATGTCGAGTAATTTAAATAAGCGCGGAATAGGATCTGTGTGCACCGCGTCGTCGCTCGCGAGCTTTTCATTATATTCTTCTGACCGAGGCTTTTTTACCGGGCGTTACTTTGCATTTTTAAGTTCTCCGAAACAAAAGGTAGAGTTATTTAGCGTTTCTCTCAAGGAATTTATCCGATTTCCGCGTTCCGCTAGCTCTCTATATCGTTCATTATGTTCATTTTACGTTGATTTTTATTATGCGGATGATTCTCAAATAATTTTTAAATTCGAGCTAATAAATCTCGAAGAATAAAGAAGTTTGAAATATGCTCAAACGTGATTTTCTTACTGAAATTACAGATTTATCTCCATTTGATATATAATAACTATTCATTATAAATTTAATTTTAAGTATTTATCAAGTATTGATTGTATTTTAGTAAAAGATTGTTTCTGCGGCATTCGAAAAATTAGGATTTACAATAAGTCCCATCAATCAATGAATTATACATTATTCATTTCTATCAACAAACCAATCTAAGCGATCTCTTCACAGGTTTTAAGTCGCTGATTCAACATGGTTAAAGCATGGTTAAAGATAACGTTTTAACTTAGCGGTAATATAGAAATAGCAATTTTTACGCCATGCAGTGTATGTTATGTCATACTTCTTGATTCGTCTTTGTCTTTGAATAATAACATGACATCATTGCAGAGCAAAGTAAAGTTGGTAACATTGATATATGTACAGAAGGCTCTCATAAAATTTCAGTTAAATATAACTTCTTAAGTTTGATAAATTATTCTTGTAAGAAGACGTGGTGTGTATACACATATATATAAAAGATTTTTACATTAGAATATTGCCAATTATTCAAAAGACAAAATTATGCGTGGCACATCTATACTGTTTTTTGTTTGTTTTTATTTCCTGAAACTGTCCGCCGTAATATTTCTGCTTTCAGCCCCACCGGTCACCTTACCATCAATAACATTACCAAAATTCCAAAACTCTCAGCATTCAATGGCCAATATTCCTTGGCCCTCCATCAATTAAAATAAAAAAAGAAAAAGTCTCAAAAAGTTCGGTCACGCGCCTCTCGCAAACTCTAAACCCTCGGCTCAAGGGCTACTCTCAGCTCTCCTCGGATCCACCAGGAAAGTCGTCGAAGTAATCGCGTGACTTTTTGTTCCGATACGAGGGGCTTTGCCGCCGCGGACGAGTGGGTTGGACCGGATCGGGGCGGCGCTGTCAGGGCGTTTCTCGGTCTACCCTAATCTTGGTCTACTGCGGAGGCCTTCTTCCCCCGAGAGTGTCCGAGACGGCGGTTCTAACACCTTGGCTAATTCGTATAATCAAGAGGAAAAACAGTGGATCTGTTTGGTAAGATGTGGTATATATTTTGATTGTAGATAGTATTTGTATATGTAAAATTTTCATTTTTTTTTAATTATAAGTGATAATTAGGATAGTTACCACCGTGGTATTGCAAGGGTATAATTTGGTCACCAACTACGATTCCGCGTGAGTATATTAATCAACCTCACTTGGGGAATAAAAGTTTTTTAAACTCAGTATATTGATACCTCTAAAATATATACTTGATTAGAAGTATAAGGCAAAACTCTGTGCCGTGATGTTTACAAAAGTCTCTCAGAATATTCTTGCTATTATAAAGATAAAAATGTACATTTCATAATACCAAAGTAATATTTAAATATCCTTTATGCAAGTAAATACAAATTATTTTAACTTGTAATAAAACAAATTAAAGATACTACAGGTACCGTATGATAAAATATTGTTTGTTTTTTACAGGAGCATTTGAATGATTCATAATACAGTTTTGTATTAATTTTTTACACTCATTATGTGGGGTTTTTATTGAATGTTCCTTAACGATTGTTTTTATAAGTTTAGGTGAATAATCTTAAATGTTTGTCTTCACTTGACGTTTCGTTGACTGGTATGTCAATTTGTTTAGAACTATTTATTGAGACCAATGTATTTATGAATACATTTTTAATATTAATACAAAGTGGTTTTATATAACATTTGTTAATACCTAATTATACATGTATCATCATTTTCTGCTACAATATGTATTTATATTGTCAACTTGGAGCTATAATTCAAAATATATCTCGAATAAGTCTATGTAAATTATTAGCTACGGAAAAATATTTACTTTATAATTCTAATACTAACAAAAGAAATTTTTTTTTCAAAATGCATATTTTTATTATTTAAAAGTGTCCTTGCGACGAAGTTTTTTACGAATCTGGATGAAACTTGCAGGTGACATTCTTAGAGGTATTTGGATGAAAAGTTAGCGTAGATAATTATAAAATTCATGCACAAAATATGATTTATCTAATTTGTTTACTAAAAAAATAGACAGTTCAACCGATTTTTTAAAACTTTTTGACTTGCAAAGTACTCTCAAACATTTTGAAGTTTTGAAAGTAACCTATTTTCGCTGATAATTGATGCTTTTATTGTCATAACTTGAATAATAATGAATATATCCCTGGGAGAAATTTATCCCGTCCACTTTATAGTTCTATGTAGAATAATCTCGCACTGTGTATATCTATGTAGGCAAACTAGATAGTTACTATAAAGGCGTGTAACGGTCGTCTCTTCTAGTTTCTCATATTATTTTCCCCGATAAAACTAGATAAGCAAAATTATGACAATAACAACCACTTAAAGGTTATGTTTTAAGAAACATAAGCATAATCAATAGATACCTTTAAATCAAAATAATACTTAATAAGCATAATAATGCTTATATAATAATGCTTATTAAGTATTATTTTGATTTAAAGGTATTTTCATGTTATTGTTCACCTATTACCAATTTAAGTAAATGTAAATAACCTCTAAAGTGTAAGGTTATCAAATTTTAGATGCAACAAATTTTTTCTTTAAGAATTTAATAACAGTATTATGTTGCGCATATATATTAAACAATCAAAATAAGAAAATAATCTGAATATCCAAATAACTATATGAAGTATTAGAGCATATATTTATTTTGTTTATGTAAAATTAGTTTCCTTACATTTGATTATGTTCCATCATAAGTACAGGCTTGGTTTCAAAAACTGTACGGTTAATGTAAGGAATACTATTTTCACACACATTTATTATCAACTGATTAATTTTCTATTTTTAAAAAGAAATAATGTATTTGGGTTAGTATCTATGTTCTACTTTTGTATTTCCTAATGTGATTAATTTATAATCAAACACTTTCATTTGACATATATGACCAGCTAAAATATAATAATTAGTTACTTATAAAGAAAATTATCGTCTACATGTGTTCGACTAATGTGTTTGTCTTTGAAAATGTTGCCGCGGATGCTCAGTTTATGCATTATAAGAACTCACACGTGGATAAAAAATTATTATTATTTATACATTATTTTTCAAGAAACAACTAAATCAATCAACAACATTATTTTGTGATCAGTTTTTCATATGCAAGGAACAATATTTCTAAATTTTCATTTTTTAGGTTATATATGCTTTCTGACTACTTTTATATGTAAATAGTATGCATAGAACTTTATAGATCTTATTATTATAATTGAAAAATTGCATGTTAAACTTTTTTAACATTAATTTTTACAATAAAAGTTCTGTACAATAAATAATACAACCTCACAGATTATTTACGTATATATTATTATTGAGAAAACTATGTAGATCTGTGTGGTTTTATTGAGTTTTGTATAGGCTAGTACTATCTAGTTTGTCTATAAAAGCCGTGATAGCGAATGTGGGCGCCACGATAAGATTTCTACCAGGGTAATTATCTGAAATTTGGTGAAAAACTATACTATATAATGTTATAATAATGTTATAATGTTGTAAAATAAATTTGGAGTTGATAGCTTAAGCTCTTTGAAAATTTAAAAATCACTATAACTTGAACTGAACCACGGCATGTCATTTTACAAATACTAAAATATGATAGTTTTTCGTGAAAAGCGTATCTAACGTTATTCGATTTTGCTCACTCATTATCATAAACACACGTAAACCTCACTCCCTATACAATAACCTCGCGCCATGCACCCATCACCTGAGCCATCCTCCTTCACCACTCAACACACTCCAACGACACTATCTCACCCCTCGTAATCATCACTCCTCCGCATCTGCAATGCAAACACCTCCTATAAAACGCCTTCCCCCTACAATACACACACACACGGCATAAATAAACCATACAATGTACCAATCTCCAGCGTAGTCCTCGCCGCGTCTTCGAAAGCCCGCGTCGGCGTTTTCTTGCCGACGCGCACGCTATAATACGCGGCAGCTGCATCTGCGGTTGCGTGAGTTAAAGGCTCCTGCCGGGCTCCGGCGCCGCCACGCGCAGCTGCTGACAAATGTCGAGCCAGGCCGCACAGCCGCGGATGAATTACGGATTCAGAGGGCTGAAAGGGCCTCTGCTGCCGCGTGTCTGCTCGAAATGGCGCGTGGCTTAAACCGCTGCGACAGCCGTCGAAAGTCGGGATAGGGGACCTGGGGATGTAGCGCGAGAGGGTGAGAGAGCTGTGTCTTTTGGCGCAGTCGGCAGCTATTATTCGGGGATTCGTGTCTTTGGAGGTGTGGGAGAAGGTAAGTGGGGGGAGGGTGGATGAGTGTATGGGTTATTGATAAAAATGAAGGTGTCGAAAGAAGGAGAAGGAGAGAGAAGGATGGAAAGTGACGAAGAGTAATAAGTCAAGTTGTGGATTTTTTTTTGTCAATGGAAGATTGTACGTGGGTTTTCTTGCGATAATTGAAATTAATTAAACACGAAAAGTTAAGAATTAAAAGTTAATGGTAGATACACATTTAAATTTTAAATTAATTGATAATACATTTTAAAGTAACAATAAATCACTTATTTTATCAAAATATAACTAAAAAGAATTGTTTTGAAGGTCGTTAGGTACCTTTGTTTGGCTATATAATGAAAATTCCTGAATTGTGCACGCCGATTTTCGTGAAGTCATCAAAATTAAAAAACGTTACCCAGTCGTCAAGTATACATCAATACAACAATATCCCACCCCATAATTTTTAGAAAATTCAATTGTTTATTATATATTTTTGCAATTGAATATTTTATGATTTTTTTTTAAATTGTTTTTACGCCAAAACTACGAGTTGACAAAATTTAAAAACAATAGAGGCATAACTCTCAAAAAATAAACTTTAATACGAAATAAAAAAATATGATAAAAAGTTTATTTAAGTCATTATTTAATAACTTTTTTATAAACAAATGCATTTTAACTCAGTGCTACGTCTAAAACTAAATTTTTTTTTATCAGGTATGTAGTAAATATACTCTTAGCAACACGAAAATGTAAGAACCGTTTCGTGATCTCACCGGTAAGTGCTAAAAAAACAAATTTTCCTTGCGCGTTGCATGGCCGCACGGCCACTCGGAGGCGGCGGCGACTCACGCGGGCATTGACAATGCACTACCGATCTTGTTTATTATATTCTCTCGTGTTTTGTTCAGTATTTTGAGGTTATTTTTCATATTGAAGTTTCAGTTTATTTTATCACCCATATCAAAAAGAACTGACAACTCAATCTCCTAATATGTGAAAGATTTACTCACTTACATTGACTGTTTAACAAACAAGCTCGATAACGCGGTAGAAGCTAGAGTCAAATTCCTGCACAGGTCACGCGAGTGGCCGTGCGACTGTGCGACGCG
This sequence comes from Gastracanthus pulcherrimus, assembly GCA_949152435.1. Taxonomy (NCBI): domain Eukaryota; kingdom Metazoa; phylum Arthropoda; class Insecta; order Hymenoptera; family Pteromalidae; genus Gastracanthus; species Gastracanthus pulcherrimus. The sequence continues at coordinate 22,039,930 of OX424575.1, read as the reverse complement.
CAAGGAAAATTTGTTTTTTAGCACTTACCGGTGAGATCACAAAATCGTTCTTGCATTTTCGTGTTGCTAAGTATATTTACTACATCCCTGATCAAAAAAATTTTTAATTTAAGACCTAGCACTGAGTTAAAATGAGTTTGTTTATAAAATAGTTATTAAAAAATGACTTAAATAAACTTTTTTTCGTATTTTTTTATTTTGTATTAAAGTATATTTATTGTGAGTATTGCCTCTATTTTTTTCAATTTTTGTCAGCTCGTAGTTTTAAAGTAAAAAAAATTTTAAAAAAACCCATAAAATATTCTATTGCAAAAATATATAATAAACAATTGAATTTTCTAAAAACTATGGGGTGGGGTATTGTTGTATTGATGTATACTTGACGACTGGGCGACGTTTTTTAATTTTCATGACTTCACGAAAAATGGCGTGCACATTTCAGGAATTTTCACTGTATAATGAAAACCGCTATATTTATTGGGCTACCTCAAGGTTTATTGAGCCAATGTGAACGAATTGAAGCTTTCAAGGTTTTATTATGTTCAAAATACATGTAGTTATGGTATGAATGTGGGAATTTGTAACTCAAAATTATTGTACAAAGTTATAATCTATTTAGGCCATGTTTTAAATAAAATTTTAAAAAATCGAAGAATTTTCGTTTAACTATACTATGACTTTGGTTAATACTTTTTATATACAAAGTGTATTTTAAACATAATAAAATCTTGAACGCATCAATTCAATTATACTGGATCTCGAAACATTGGGGTAGCCTAAGAAATATAGAGGTTTTCATTATAGCCAATAAAAGAGACCTAACGACCTTCAAAAAATTAAAAAAAAAATTTTTTTTTAGTTATATTTTTATAAAATGTTCAAATTTGCCGGAAAAAACAGGTAATAAATAGGTAATATATAATTATGATGAATGACTTATTTTTAGTTTAAAATGTATTATCCATTAATTTTAAATTTAAAGGTGTATCTGTCCCCTTAAGAATGGGACCCAGTCGAGAATCTATTTGCTGTTCATTAACACTAAACCTTTTGGAAATTTAGCAGCATATATTATATACAAAAACTAAGAAAAAGACTCCAAAAAGACCTCAAAAGTCCCCTTAAAAGCTGAGATATTGCTCAAAATTCGTTAAAAAAGGTAGAAAAATCAAGATATTGAAAATAGTCCATTATAAACACGATGAAGGATTCGATAGTTACAATTTTCCTCGGATATTTCAATTACATTCTACGTAATAAAGTGATATATTATGTAGAATTGCTTTAGAAGAATGATAACAAAAGTTACACGTGTTAAAACGTACAACATTTCAAAAGGCCCATTTTTAAATGTTTATATTATTTGTAAAACATATTAATTTATAAAACTGTACAACTTTGTTGGTATTGTTCTAAAGAACAACCACAGAAAAATGCAATGGATTCATTGGATATTTCATCGCCTTGAACACTTTGAAGCCTGATCGATAATAAAAATATTAATTTGGAGACTATCAGTGTTTCGTAAATTATACATATATACACAGTTACGTGTATAGAATGATATATATGATTGATATATATTATATATATAATCGATATATCATAAAATTTTAAAATAGGTTTTGTCGTAATTTTTGACAATTCTTGAGTGGGCCACGTCCTTAAGTGGGTCTAGACTGATTTTTTAACAAAAAACTGAAAAAAAATTTATGCCACTTTTTGAAGCTTTGCATTTATAAGAAAATTTTGGGACTTTATAGAATAATTCATGATTATATTCGTAATCATCAATGTTATAACCATTCAAAGAAAATAATTAACAATATAGGACTGAATATTTAAATGCGTTTTTCTAGAAACTTATTTTTCTAACTTCAAAAAGTTCCTCGCGCATTTAGAGTCGGCGAATCTGGCTGTAACTCCCAGTAAATATTCCTATAAGGATTATTTAAAGAAGTTAGTATTCATTTTCAAGAAGTCCACCCAAACAAATTTTTTCCAATTAAATATGTATACAAAAACATGGTGTTTTTGTCATATATTTAATTAAAATGGAGGTATATATTTTTTAAGCTATTTATCATAATGTTAGAATTTATTAGTTTGATATTGTCAAACTTAAACACGCAAGGAACTTTTTAAATTAACCTATGTTTGACTACAAAAAAGTGTATTTCATTCAATGAGGGAAGTCATAATTGCTCAAAATAGGTCTATATACTTGTTTTTTGATTACTAACAACAAATTAAAATTTTAAAATAAAACTTAGTTTGTTTAACGATTTTGGAAAAATGAGTGTAGACTCACTTTAAGGGCGGAAATCATAAAAAGTAAAATTTAGTTTAAAATATATTTCCTTCTCAAAAGAATTGTGATTAACTAGAGTACTTTGTTTAGTTCGCTAACCTTTTTCTTTCTCAGTAATGAGGGAAATTATTGTTTTAATTATCAAACGTTGTATATGCAAATAAATAAATATTTGAAAACCAACCATGATACAAAAAGATGAAAAATTTAAATTGTCATTTTATTGAAAAATAAAATGCTAATCAGATTTAACTGCATCTTAATAAAATTTTTAAAAATTACATACATTTTAAATTAATCTGTATAATTAAATCATATAAAAAGTTTATTTAATAAATATCATTAAATAGTTAATTATATATACAATTTAATATTCTTATTTTTTGACAAAGTAGTTTTATAGTATACAAACCTGTCAAAATTTTTTGAATATTGTTGCTCTAGTGATCAACTAAATGAAGCGCGGGAAAAAAAAACGTTTTGAGCAAGAAAAAAGCACATGATTTAACTTATAACTTTAAAATTTAGCCAGTTTGGTTTGTATTGTAAGAAAAATAAAATTGAAGATTTTAAAAATTTCAGCAGAGTTTCACCACAAAGCGTAATAAAAACTATCAAAACTTAATAAATATAATTATTTATCTTGTACAAACTACTAAATTTATATAGAGTTTGAGTATTAACTGCCAGAAAAATAAAGAACTTTTAAAGCCCCTACTAATCGCGTCTATTCCTCGTTTTGTTTGTATTACAAGGTGCTGTAGTTCACGGTCCTGTTAACCCTAGCAGTAGAAAAATTCGCGTCCGGTCAGACTAATCCAAACGGCGAAAGCCCAAGTATTAAAGTACCTCGCAATATAAAAATGGTAATCGTACACGCGGCATTAAAGAAATTACAAACCCGCTTTGCTGCTCTTGGTTTGATTTGTGAAGCGAAATCTCATTTTTTTCATAATTAAGGCCTCTCGACAAGGCGCGCGCAGTTTCGCTCTCCCCGTATACCTCGTGTGCATTTGCAAATTACAGCGGCGAAGTGTCGTCGGTAAATTTCAATTTCGTACCGCTGCCGCCGCCCGTCCCTCCACCCCTTAATTTTATCATTGCATACAAATCTCTATTTTGCTCGGGCAAGGGCCGCTCGTATTTTCGCTCTCCTCCTTCGTTTACGCGAACACGTGTCTCTCTCTCTCTCTCTTGCTCTCTCTTTTGCTCGTACAGCCCCGACGCTGCTGGTATATATATACGCTTTCATGGTTTAGAAAATTGTCTCGTTTTACAACCTGCGTATAGCGCGCGAGTAAGAGGGCTCGCTCGCGTTTTATTGGCGGACTTTAATTATCATCTAAATTAATTCAAAGAAATCACGAGTGAATCTGATACTCGAGTATAAGTGATTGGAGAAGTATATGTAATACTTACATAAGGATATTTAAAAAAAAATCAAAATATTCAGTTCAATAATTAAAAGTATAATAAAATCATTTATATGCTTTAGCTGAATGATTTCTATAAAGAGATTTAATTCACAATCATTTATTGAATATTTACATCGATACTTCATGAGCAATCAACAATGTTTTAGACAATGTTATAGACTACGGTGTTAAGCTAGATTAAAACGGCGCATTATTATTAAGCTCCAAAATCTAATCAGTTATATGCCTTCGGCTCGTACTTGCTCGCCTCGACTCTTACTGCAAACCATATACGGGCAATAAAAGGTTACTTTTCGACTTGATACACAATACACTAATTAATACCTATTATTTGCTTAATAATATTCGTTTCAACAATCCTATAATGATCATATATTTATTAATTCAGATATAACACATATGCAAAAGTTACGCTCCCAATTTAAAATTACAATTACACTAAAAGCCAATCTGAAATCTCGACCCAAAGAAATGATTAAAAAACTTCGCAAGTTCAACGCGGCGCAGCTCCGGAATTCTAAATAACAGAAACGCGCGATTAATATTCATGTTCTCTCCTCCTCCGAGAAAAAGGTTCAATACGAAAAAAGACTCGCAACAATGAACTCCGGCTCTCTCTCTCTCTTTCTCTCTCGCACGGCGGCAGAATGATTTAACGCGCCGCGCAGGAGAAATCATAACACGCTTTGCATACTGCATTCAGCCGATAGCCGCCCCTCGTATAAAAGAAAAGAGTCCCCCATTTAGCTAAGTGCGTTGCCTATACCTAGACGTTCGCCCTTTCGCACCGGCCTCTGCATTTACTTTTTTTTTTTACTACTGCCCTAAACGGGAGAGAGAAGCACGAGGCAGTAAATTACCTTGCGCGCTCGTATACGAAGCGGAGGAAGAAGAAGTCGCACGAGACAGCGACGCGAATCTCTCGCGAGACTCGACGCGGGAAAGTACTTCGATCGTTATTTCCCGCCTCTTATTACGCGCGTAAAGAAAACAAGGAAGCAAAAAAAGGGAGAAAAGACGACGGGGGAGCAAGTTTTTCCGGGGCTTCTGTTTTTTCTCGCTGGTCTGCTTCCTTTCTTCCTGTTCCTTTTCTTCTTTTTTACTGTTTCTTATTAAGTATGCGCAGCGAATGCTCGAAATGATCTGGAGTTGCTTTTACCTGGAGGCGGGGGGCTTCAAGGTATGTCGTTGTAAATGGAACATTACTAGTTTATTTTTACTATAACAGCATCTGCGACGAAGTCGAGAGTTATGCGGATTTCTGTCATGAAAAATGCTAAGTCTGATGTGAAATAATAAGCTCGTAAACAAGGAATGTGTGTGTCTGTGATAGTACGAAAAAGATTTTCATTTCAAAGGTAAAAAAGCGTGTTAACGTTTTTAGTACGATTTCGGAATGGCCCAAGAGCTTAATTTAAAAGCTCATTTGAATGTAAGCAGCTTTAAAGAAAAGTAAATTTAAGAATATGGTAATTTTTTTTATACGATTAATTGTAATTAATAAATAATATTATTTTTGTATAGTTTTTAATTTTCACTAAATTTACTAATCACGATAACTCTTATTATGAATTATTTTTGTACAGTTTTTAATTTTCACTAAATTTACTAATCACGATAACACTTATTATGAATTTTATTTTCATTTCAGTAACTACGGTTCTAATTACGGTTCTTTTAATTCTATATCTTTTTATTAATTACTGTATTCTTCGCAGTTTTCCTTCATGTCGGTTGATTTTATATTTGAATGCGTCAGACTTTTTGTATAGTTTTTAAATTAAATATAAAAAATTTTCTTTGGCATAATTTCTTTTCAACATAATAATCACGTTAATATAAACGACTTTTCTAATTACTATCTTTCATAAGCAATAAATAAAGCATTTGAAATATTTAATTAAAAATTAAATGTAGCTAATTATAACGAGGTAAAAAACTAAGCGATTCTTAGATGATAATTAAAACAATAAACAACCATTATACATGAAATCTTGTAATTTACTTCACTGTAACCATAAACATAACCAATTAAATAAGTCCATTTTAGAAATTTTGCAACCTATCTCAAACATTTCAGCATTATTGATATAAATTACTAAATTTTCATGATCTTTATTACTGAAATAAATCAGTGAAAAGTTCTAATGATGGAACGAAGTGATATTGACCAAAACATACCTCCGAATTCACAACGCTGTAATTCTGATGAAGTATCTTCAAGCTCTTAATGTAGTAAATCAATAAATATTAGTATTCATGAAAAGTTGATGGAAAAAAGGTTAATAATGAGCCACTGAGAGCTGATATTGGTATATTTAGTCGTGTATTAAGTGCAACATCAATTTGAATACATCAAGTGACAGTACAAGAGAGTATTCTTCTGATGATGGTAGCTCAGAATATAAAGTTGAGAATGAAAGTAATAGTAGTTAGTTATCAGTAGTAGAAAAATTAACATTATTGGCTGTTGATAAAAACATTCGTTACTCACATTTTACTTCATTACTTATAATTTTAAAAACCACTCTACCAGAGCTTCCAAAATCATCGAAAACGTTTTGAAATCATTTTCTAATACAAACAATAAACTGGAAAAGTTCAATAATAATCTTAATGCTAGTGACATACCTAAGTTTGCTTACTTTGGGATTGTTCAGCAACTTAACAATATTATAAATCCAGAAATTCATAAAGAGATTGTTTCGCATCCTGAATGTAATCGAATTGCACTGTATCTCTTCAAATCGAGTACAAAAGAATTTTGGCCACTACTCTGCAAAGTTTATTTTGAGCCTAATCTACGCAAACCATTTAATGTGACCGCTCATTGTGAAGAAGAAAAACCAACATATTCTAAAACGTATATAAAAAATGTATTAGAGAGCACGATGAATTATTGACAAATATTATTACTATAAATCAATGATTGTTTGCTATAAAAGTACACCGCTTCAATTGTGATAGGTTTGTATCAGCCTTTATAAAGTAAATAGAAAGCCACAATGGTTACTACGGTTGTCATAGGTGCATAATAAAAGGTGAATGGGTAAGAAATCGCGTATTATATCTAACCATAAGCTGTAAAGACAGAAACAATAAAAGTTTTCAGTTAAACCTAATATTGATATAATAAGTCGGTTCCTTTTATTCAGACTATCCTTTAGTTACTATAAGAAGCTCTTAAGGGGGCAGGCCTGTGTTAAACCAGAAAAGAATTTTTTTTTGTGTCCAGAAAACTTTTTATGTTTAAATGCAATATTTCTAAAATAATTTATGCTATCAATACTTAATAATATCTTAAATTTTACCGTTGTAAAACCTCAAAATCTTGTTCCACAAGTCACAATAAATCACTAGTTTCAATACCATATTTATTAAAGGAACTTTATTCCTTATACACACGATTCTAGGTATCATGATGAACGAAAATTTTTTTTTCGATAGTTATTCGACTCCTTTTGAAATATATTACAAAATGAGCAGAGCACTTTTTCGTTAACATATTTTTATTATTCTTTTTCGTAGATCCAATAAATTTAAAAAAACACTTAATCCGGCTAATACAGTTATGGATCTCAATATATTTTCTTTAAACTTACACAAAAAGTACTTTAAATCATGTACTATAAAGTGGTGATAAAAATATTTCATAAAATGTCCAAATACAAACAAAAAAGAAACCGTGGCATTGTCATTTAACCGAGTCATCGTTGAAGGAGCTTACTGAGTTAAGCCAAATGCAAATACTTCAGTTATCTCAAAGGATGGTCAACTTAATAAATCAAAACCCAAGTGATTTTCAAAGGACAACCAGGTGATTATTATCAATTAAAATTAGAACGCTATACTAAGTAATAGCTTTGTTTTGAAATATGGTGGACCTTTATTTGTAACGGGATACTTTCAATACATTTACTTGAACTTTACCTTTTTTATTCGTGGCCTTTACAATGATGAGTAGTTCAAAATTAATTTCTATGTACACTCGACGGTAAGGTATTCTCGGTCTAGCTGGTGGTATCTGGCGTCACATTTACATATACCTTATATTATCATCAAATACCGAGTCAATTGACGCCAAATATCTTCCTGGCGAGTGTAAATCAAACAGTTTTGAGTCCACTCAACAATATATGTTTGATTGTAACAACAATACTGTGGATTTGAATACCAATGCCTAAACATACATGTTGCATATCTTGATTCATACATAGAAAATTTATGTAACAAAAATCACAGTATTTCATTTAAAAAATTAATAAAGTAAAATCAAGAAAACTTTACCTATTAGTAACAAATCATTATCCCAGTTATACAATAGGATGACCGAAGAATATATGTTGTAAAAAAAGTAACTTTATCTTAATCAATTGTTCTCTAAAAACTCCAAGTTCAAAAAAATATCACAAAGAATCAAAGCTACAATACACCTAAATGTAAAAACACTAGACGCAGAGCCTTAAATCTGCAAAACCTGCAAAGGGCGCAATTTTTTTTTCACAACCTACCCTCTCTACAAACTTGCGCCTCCCGCATTCACGCGCGCAATATCGCAGCGCACCAACGCGAATGAATAATAGCACGATGCGGCTTGCGACGCAAACTCTCTTCATATAGCTCCGAGCGCTAAAAAAGTGCGATCGCGCGCGCGCGCACCCCAAAAGGAAGATGGAATTTCTGTGCAGGCGCGAGAACGCGGGGTTAAAAAAGAAGAAAGGCGCGCACAAAGAGACGTACTCCCTTTTTATCGCACGTCGCCGTAGGTGACAAGCAGGCAAAAAAACAAAGAAAAAACTCGAAAAAGAGAGAAAAGACGCGAGACAAAGTAACGGTGCAGCTTTTTCTTTTTTAATCGAGCATGCAACGAATGCTTCTTTCCACTCGCGTTATGTCGCCTGATCCTCGCGGGAAGTCGCTCCGTTGCTGAATGCCGTTTATATGTTGCGGAGTACAGCGCGAGAGCATTTCTGGCCATGAATGTTGGATGCGCGCGGAAAGAACGAGTCGCGTTTACATCGCGACTGACTTTTGCGCTACGAATATGTTTTCAATTTCGAGCGGCAGTGACGTTTTGCTCGATGGTCTGGCTTTGGCGTGGTTTGAAAATAATTTACGTTTTAAAATTTAATGAGGGCTCAGCGAATCCATTTCGTCCTTTATTTGATGAATTATTTTGTAATTTTAAATTTCAAATACACGTTATTTATTGAGCTATTAACAAAATATTTCGTAGTGGAATATAGAATTCGCATTCAATACAAAATTGCTTAAATTTTATAAAAATAAGATAGGTTAACTGAAAAAAAAGTAGTGTCATACTATTAAAGCATATAAATAATAAAAAGAAGAATAAAATCATTTAACGTACAATTAATTTACGTAAAATATTGAAGTGGTCTAAAATACATTTGTAATATTCTACATTAAACATACAACCACAAACTACCATTAAACATTCAATGAATCTATTATCCACAATTCCACATCTATCAAAAAATTAAAAAGAACTGTTGAGCAACCACTAATCTATTGTCGTCTTTTAAAATCACGTGTACTATCAATAAATAAATCAAAATAGGAGTTAAAACTAAAATTTATCGCCATAACATTGGTCTTCCTCCAACTTTTTGACAACAGTTGATATTCACGTATCACGTAGACGTTGTTTTTTACTATTTTCAAAGAACCATAAATACAGCCTTCGTTGGTAAACTTATAACGAAGATTTTCACGTACAAGACATTATATTATTAATACTAAAAATTTAGATCTAAAATTTTTGGATTACATATAGACATTATTATATATTAATTTAATATTCTAAATAAATTATCTCATTTGTACCAATAAATCAGACTATTTAACCTGGTCACATATATTTCTCAACGTCTTTGAGACCGATTTTTGCATAGCAACCGTTGAGTACCTTTAACTCGTGGCAAATTATGCGGTATTGATAGTCGGAAATTCTTACCAATCGCTACTTCTTACTCTTTTTGCCGCTCGATGACTTGTACGCGGCTGATATACCTGAACGTTTCGGAGTTTTTTTTCGCAATGAGGAAATTTTCGTCACATAAGTCATAGTTCCTACTTAAGGTGGTTCCCTGGAGAAATTTCTAAAATCTTGGTGTTAAATTTCAAATATCGGGGCCCACGTGAAATATTTGTTATCATTATATAAAGTTACAAATAATTTTTATACTTGTTTAGCTTATATAATAAAAGTTATGCAGCATAATGTGTTAGTTTTGAGTGAAAATGGGCTATACGTAGAATCGTCTTCGCGCATACCCCATTGTCATACAGTTCTCAGAAAATTCTATTAAGTATTTAAAGCTTTAAAGGTCAAAAGTACCCTAAATTCAAGAGTCTCGAGAATCTTATGAAAGTTTGAGCAAAATCAATTTTTATTTCAAAGAATATGCCTGCAAAATTTCAGATCGCTGCTCCATATATATTTTGAGATATATTCATCCAAAATTCACTCATTTTGGGGTTCTTTTCAATACATTACGGCGACTTCAAAGGAAAAACCATAAATATGAGCTTATTTTAGCTCTAGTAATTGATAGAGTCTCGAGAAATGTCTGAAAACGCGGGAAAAATTAGATGAAATCCTAATAAAGCATACATTTTCGTTTCCAGAAGCTGGTCCATACAGTAATACAATAATATTTATCTAGAGATTTTAGTGTTTCTCAATTTCGCCGACGCTCGAGCAAGATTTGATACGTGACAACGTCGCATATTTCTGCAGAGGTTAGGTAACTATTTGATTTAAACCATAGTGGTAAATATGCCTTTTAAGATTTATGTAAATGCAATATAATAACAAAAAAAACAATAAAAATATTAGGTAATAAAATAAAACAAAGTAGGAAATGTTGAAACATAATTATTTTATTAAATTGTACCAAATTGAATAACATTTTGCAACTAAAATATGTTTTTTTCAGTCAACACATAAACCATACTCAGTTTTTAGTCTCGATTAATCTACTAATACTGAACATTTTATAAACTTCTTTTACAAATTGGTAATTTTGGTAATTTTTTGAACCTGTGTCATATAAAACTAATATATCATGAAAGTAACATTATATAACTTTTGAAACGCTTAAAATACGAAGATCTATAAACTTTTTTACATAAATAATATTTGGTACCTGTTGCTTAAGAAACTATTATGGTATGAAACCAGTATATTATTTTGTAACGCATAAAATACAATGTTTTGTAAATTTATTTACAAAGTAATTTGTGGCACCTATTACTTATAATACTAAATTTTTAAAATGATTAACTTTTTTTTCATAATAATAGTACCCTTTGTAACAAGTGGTTTCTTAGTTTTAATATCAGATAAGAAAGATATCAGCAAGTCTTCACCTATTTGTTGATGAATCTCTCTTATTTGCTCGTATGTTATTTCTAATGTTGCCATTTTTTAAATCATATAATCGACAAAAGGATACTTTTTAAAGCTACGAAAGCACTCACTCTTTTATTCACTGCTGCTTTATTGAGTGAATTACTGAACTCACGTCTGCGTCTCTTCATTCTAACAGTTTTAGAATTTATCGATTTATCTGCATTGTGATGTGATGTGATTTTGTACTGAATTACAAAAATGTTGCAAATGACTAGTAACAGAAACGCCTAATTCCTTTTTTATCCCTAACAAGTACCTATTTCCTTCATTTTTTACTAAAACAGCACTTGCAACTCAAATATCTCCGGACGCACTAGTGCTGTAGCTTTTATTCTTTGGAAACTTTCGAGATACTGTATGATTGAAAACTTCATTTGCCTGACTAGAGGCTGCGATACAGTATTTAAAAGCATTATCAGCATAAACTGAAAATATATTTTGCATTTGTTGGTAAAGTTCTTCTTTTTTCATTGTAAACATTTGCTTATATAATCCTTTGCCATTTAGATTAGCTTTTTATACCAACTGCCGCAATTCTTATGCATATCGTATAAATGATCTGGGATATATCGTACAGCCTTGGTTAGATCAGTACTACGTCGCTTGTTTTGAGCAACGACGTGCATAAATCACGTTTTTATATGCGATACTAATCCTTTTTTATTTAATTCATTATGCGTTGGTCTTAGATTATAAAGTATTTTTGATACATTTTTTTACGTGATTCATATCTGCTAATTTGTATATTTTCCTTCCACTTTTTCTCTTTTCATTTTCTCTATTTATAGCAGCCATCAAAGAACTATCTTCATCACCAACAATAATTTTAACATTTATATTAGCTTCTTTTAAAATATTACTCTTATTTACTAATGTATTGCCGACATCGGCCTCCATGGCCTTGGCGCTCCCAGAAAATTGTTTCCTGCAGTCATGCTTTTCTTTAGGTTGTCCTAAGTCACATAAGTGGCATTTCATGTTTCTAGTGCTATCTAATATTTTTTTGGATTGAAAACCTATAATTACACTATAATCATTCAAGCTGTTGTAGCTCCATTTCCACGCTTTGACCAGCCCATATCAGAGGAGACAATTATATTCACCATAGCACCGACATGTCTATCGATTACTTCAGAATTATTATTAATATCGGTCGCAGAAATATCAGACATTTCATTAAAAATTCTTGTTCGATTTCATCTGGGCTGTAGAAAAAAATAAGTTACAGGTAATATTATATTATGATTTATCACTAAATAACCATACCATTTTTTTATTTAGTAGATTTATTGGTTTATTGAGAGTTTAGACCATCTTATTAAGACGTTAATGTGTTTTAACCCGTGTTTAATTTTCACTATGTATGCAAGACTATATTCGATAAGTAGTTTATAAGCAACTCGATCATGATAATATTTTCATATTGCTAATAATTTTCAATGTTTAGATTTTATTAAGAAAAAGAATATCTGCGAAAGAGAAATGCAACATTTGTAATATTTGTATTATTTTCAAAATAATAAAACTACATAAAAGTAATTGCATACATTCTAAAAATAAAATTGGAGTATAAAAACATTGATCCTAGTATTAGTAATGAAAGATTTATAATATTTATAATAATTATTGTACAAATATTAGAAATGTACAAAAGTAGCTATACATACTAAAATAATATAATTTGACTATAAAAAATTATTGAGCGCTATTATATAAGTAATTGATCAATTTAATAAAAGTTTATACTTTTTATTTTGTATAAATAAAATTAATTATAAAAAAAAGATAAATTGTAGTTGTAAAAATCTTAATCATATTTGACATTAGTATGTATGAATAAAAATTAAAATTGAATTAATAATCAGAATCATTTGAAGAACTAGTTACATTTATTTACGCAGTTAATTAAATTTTTCAAGAACAAGCTTCCTCTCTAACAAAGCTGCTCTCCTACAGCTTTTTCTTGCTGCTGCCTCGATGACTTTTCCAACTTCTTTCTCATACGTTTTAAATAATTCTGAAGAAATGGTAGGAAGATCTAAACAGGATAGAATCTTATTCAGCTCCGTATATCCCACTCCGGCATGTAAAGTACCCGACAAGAATATATTGTTTTATTTATTAAACAACTATTTTATAAATAAATTGAAATGTAAACTTCATATTTATACTCAACGATTTTAAGACTTATCCAGTACTGAATTCGTGGTTACGTTGTTGTGAGTTTTAGATTTCAAATATGTGCTCGCTTCACTCTTTACACCATGATATTTTCCTGTGTAAACTTGAGTCATTATAGAACATTTATCGCACTTGATCATTAATACTAAATATAATGCTTTCTTTTGTTCATTACCAGTTTGTTGTAGTGATAAAATATCGTTGCAATTAGAACATTTTAGATTTTTCCCTAATACTTGTAGGTTCGTGATGCGGTTTCCAACGAACGGGTTAGGAACGTCGCGTTTTTCGTCGAAACTTTTGTTACGCTCTGCTTCCCATCTCTTAATAGTTACTTCTCTACACTTTTCTTTTTAAGATAAAACTTTTTTCTTTATAAGCCTTCCTTTAAATCTCGTAACTGTAGACATTGTAATCTTTAGGTTGGAGTAGTAAGAAAGATCGACGGTCGAAGAGATGCGACGTTGCCACGATTTCACTATTAATTTCAATTTCTTGAGACAAAAGTTGATATTACTAATCTTTCTATATTACATATTAATTTCATTTAATCGAATGAAAATGACATGAAAATAAATATCTTTTACTAATAATATTTTATATATAAAGAAAGTCATATATATTGAGATTTTTATTTCTCAGATTTATTTTGATTTATGTAGTACTAAAGTAGCTTTTTATTCCCTTATATATTTTACTCCCGTAATTTCGAGAATAAAATGTAGAAAATGTTGAAAATTTTCAAAATTTTCAAAAACTTATAAAAATTTTGTAAACTTTAAAAAAATCAAGAATATTTGAATATTTTTAAACATTTTGAAAAAATTTTTGAATATTTTTAAACACTTTGAAAATTTTTTTGAATATTTTGAAACATTTTGAAAAAATTTTTGAATATTTTTAAATATTTTTAAAAAATTTTTAATTTAGTTTGTATTAACAATGGATGAGTGGGTCCCACTTTTCAACAAAGTGGCTACACAAGTCGTGAATAAAATAAAAAATAAACTACTTCACTAATTCGTATAAAATAAATGTTTATTAATATGATTCAACATACATTTTACATATATTATATTTTTATAAAATATAATTATAATATTAATGTATTAATTATTTTTACTCAAATAACTCAAACTTAAATTATTCAGACTTTATCAATTTCATTTTGTAATCTTATAATATGCTATTCGAATTAAATTTTCAACGATAATTTATTGATGAAAATGAATATTAATATTACTTGAATTCAAAATGTTCTCAAAGATAATCTGTCTCTATTCGGTAACAAATTAGATACATTAATATTTGATATATTATTAGCTGATACATTTGCGGTGGATTGTGATGAAACGACTTCCAGTCTTGATTTTTTTGTTTCTGGTTCTGTGATCAATTTATCACATGATGTTTCCGTAATAACTTCAGATATTTTTTTGCTCGTCTTCCTTTTATGCTTAATTGAATTTTCAATATAGCCTTTTACTACTGATGTAGATTTCCATTCACCGAGTCTTTTCAGATCAGTCATTGTAACACCTGTACCAAAAGTATAAAAACATTTTAAATTTATAGAAACAAACTTACAATAATAAATTAATTAACTTACAATTCATAAAATTATATTTTACCTTGATCCGCATACAATTTTGCTGATGATCTAACTTGAGAAATTTAGTTACTTCCTTAGGCATCAATCCAAGTTTATTTTTTCCAAGAGGTTGGTTCATACACTTGCCATTTCTATAAGTCAAAATGAACCGATCCGAAGTTGTATTTTGTGGTCGTAGTGCTTGATTATTTTTTATGGTTTCTACGGATTCTCCTTCAATAACAACATTTCTTGTAGTCTTATTCTTCGTGTCTTTTAGTTCAACCTTGATGATTTCGCCATGATTTGTGACATCTTCGACGGTGAGTTTAACTAGTTCACAATGTCGACAAGCTCCATACAAACCAAAACTTAATGCAACCTAAAATATTACATTATTTTACAATAACTTATCAACCCATAAAAACAAAATAGACGTAAATACATATTTTGAAAATCAAATTTACCTTAGTAATCAAGTACAGATTGTCTGGAGTATCGCTCAAAAACGTTTTTACTTGATCTGGAGTCAGTATTTTTGAATTTTGGCTGCATAACCACTAGACATTTGTTTCAAGAATGCAAGCAATCCTTTAAACTCTACAATTTTGATATTAAGATTGATGAAAATTGTGCCCCGTAACATTGAATATTTGCTCCAAAGTGATGAAGGTTTGTATTTCTTAGCTAATTCGCCCAAGCAAGACATCAATACGTTCTCTGAAATTTTATTTACTTTTTTTGTTGACTTTCATTCTGTGACAGCATTATACATCGATCAGTACAAATCCCGAGATTTTTGAGGGAGCAATTCAACTCTAACTTCATCTGCAGCTTTCAACAGTTCCGGTGGAGTGCCTTGAAATTCTTCTTCGTCTTCACTTGAAGACATTGTGAACACAAGTTTGAGATCACTTAACTAATTAAGAACACAAATAAATAAACTACTAAGTTCCTTGGTATAGCAGAAAATTATACACCAGTTTATCAAGATTAGAAATATATAAACGAGATTATGCAGCATAAATCGGAGCTCGTGATATACCTACGCGAACAACGATAGTTGCTTTGTTGATGGCCGGCGCGATAGTAATAACTTAACCTTTCAGAAAGAAAGAAGGGCGAGTAGGTGAGCACAAACTGCGCGCTAGCAGCGCCACCGCCCGCGCCGCAGCATATTTAAAAATGCTTCGTTTCTTATTGACAGTTTGCGGATGGGTCCTACTTTTCAAGTCAACGAAGTGGCTACACAGTTAAGTCGTGAATAAAGTCCTGCATGCAACATGAGAGTAAAGTCGATCATTCGCTCGGGTGATTACTGCCCGAGCTTTATTCGGGCAGTAAACTCACCAGTGGGAATAATCTACAAGTTTACTCCCTTGTGGCATAATGTACTATTTCATATTCACGTATATACCTAGATAGTCAGTAATAACAACGCAGAACAAGAAGGAAAATAATTCGGTTGCATGCGGACGATTAAAAATTCATATGTAGTATATGTAGCTAGCGCACAGTTTAACTGTCTGAGATGTTTAACCTCACTTTAATAGACTCTCTATTGAACCGACAGTGGAGATGAGGCATTAAGCCTGTAAGACCGATAGTGTTTTAAAAGCGAGAAAATCTTTTGTTTTGTGTTCAATTATCCTTATAATAGTTTTAAACTTAGATTCCAACAGTTTATTAAAGTAAAACTAAGTTCTAAATATGATTTTTATGGATGGCCTTTACAAACGACTAAAAATCCTCCTAGTCTTAAAGTAGTTAAATCTGAATAACTAATACGATAGATAGTTAGCTTTAGTGTCCTTACGTAAGAATTGATCGAAGAAAATACCAAAAAGTATGTTTCTTTTGTTGTATTTTTATGAAAAAATCAGCTTCGCCATAAGCATTTCTTTTCCCAATACGCATTGCTTTGTTGTTATGCTATCGCTATTTTGAATTTCGCGAGAGACCTTTTTTATTCTATAGCAAGCATAGTCTTCCTTCTAATATAGGCGGAGGGAATCCAACCGATTTACGACATAATTTTGGGTTTTGATTTTCATTTTAACGCAGAAATATGAGTAGACCCCAGGAGCACTGCAGGTACTAGAGGGTTAAGGGGAGGTTTTCACTTCAAATAAGATGGCGTATATCATGTTATGGGGGGAATACACTTTCTAAGGGTTTATTTTCGAAAATAAGCCCACTAGACTATTTAGGCCCACCTAAACATGTGGTGTCATCCGGGTGGTACCCCATGTTTAGGGTTATAAACCGTTTTAGGGCTTATGTTTGAAAATTTACTTTACGCCCGCGCATTTGCAAGCGGGCGTTTTTTTCATTTGCTCTCGCTGGTCTTTTTTTTATCTGCTGGTCGGAAAACGGTCAGTTTAGTCTTGCTATATGCCTAGGCATGAAATAGCGCATTTTCGTGCATGTGTGACAAAAGAAATTTTAAGACAAAACTGTGAATTAAATATCATAAACCGTAAACCCAAATATTTCAAGTAAATGGGTAGTTTGATTTATAACAGAATAATTACGTCATGAAAGAGCGCATTTTCGTGCATGTGTGACAAAAAAAAATTTAAAACAAAACTGAATTAAATATCATAAACCGTAAAGCCAACTATTTCAAGTAAATGGATAGTTTGATTTATGACATAATAATTACGGTTTGAGCATTTCAATTTTTATGGTAAACATAACACCTTGTAGCAGAATAAAGTAAAGTAAAGTATTGCACTGTTTGTAATGCATTCGACATATATTCTCATGACTGATATTTACACTCATAATATATCATAACAGAAGCCTAAAATTCTTTTAAAAAGTGAATCAATACACATTGTTTATTAATTGTGTTTCAGTCAGGGCAGACTCATAAAAAGTTCGTTATAACCATTTAAAAGTCTAGGAGACAATTAAATGAACTATTCTAAGGAAATAATCTATTATGAAAATTTCATAAACTGAGAGAAGAATGTCTTTACTATAAATAAATTAATGCTTAAACAAAATTAAAAGAAACTCAATTTATTAAAAAATCTGATTTCTTAGTTATTAATCTGAAGTATTATTAAAGAATCGGAAAACCACTTAATAAATTTCTAGTTAATTAGTTAATTGTTAAAGTAATTACTTATAATCAATAAATACCAAGCAATTAATTGCTAGCTAAAGTAAAAAAAGTCCCACTCAATACACTTTTAATTTTAAAGTCTAATAAATCCTCAATACTCTCCGATAGCGCGCACATTTCGCAAGCGTCGCGTACATTTCAGATGCAGTTTGCTCGTGTCCGCGGCAAAAACTCCTCGTACTCGAATCTCGACGAAAATGTATTCCGTCGGACCGGCAGCGGCAGCACGTGTTGCACGCTCCTACATATGTGCATACTCGGCGCGGCAGTCCTTCCTCTCTTATGTATACGGCATACGCACACACGTCCAGGAAAGGGGAGAAATCCCGGAATTAACATGTCTAGGAGGAGAGCCCGCCGTGAACTTTGTGTTGCCCCCGCAGCAGCAGAAGCTTCAACTCGCCCTGTCTCCCCTTGGGGTAGTCGAGCTACAATCGTAGTCAAAAGTTAATTTTATTTTGAATCGCTACATTATAGTCATAAATAACGTGAAATATTATAAAAACGTTAAAATGAAAATCTAATATAGTACATTGGGCGTAAATTTGCGTTCGTTATATTTCTCAAATAGAATGACGAGTTGCTGTTTTTCTTATTTCGCAATGTTTATACTTGTCTATGTAATGTATTAGCTTTTTAAATACAATCTAAGAAAATATTGAAAGTTATACATGAAAATGCATCATTAATTAATGCATAATATTGGCCTTAAATGTTAAATATCAAAATTATGGGGCTGGATATATCGCTGGCCGTGACGTTAAAATTTCTAATCGTTTGAGTATTGGTAAATAACAAAAAATAAACAGATAATACATTTCTTTTAAAAATTGCTAGAGAATTAATCAAACGGACTATACCCCTGTAACTTTTCGCACGGAGACTACTGCGACTGGACTATTTCCGAGAAGCTTGTCATCCCGCTTTTAACCGCATGCGGAAATGCCGCGGGCTTGGGTAGATGTAGATATAGATATAGATGTAGATGTAACTCAAATAAAACTTCGCTTTTCGCGCTTTTTATGCCATTGTAATGCCGCGCACAGTCGGAGTATCGCGGAATACTGCGCTTTTGCTCTGCTGAGAGTGGATTTCGTTTTTTTTTTTGAGTCGTGGAAGGGAGGGGAGGCGTATAGCCGAGCTTTGTAAGCGGTGGCACAACATACGAAAAGCTGTTTCATTACGATGTAGAATTTTTTAAGCGACGCTGCTGCGTTCTGATGTTTTGAGCGAGAAGAACATTTACACACGATGGTTTTTGAAAAAAGGAGAAGATGAAAGCGGGTTCATTTTACTTTTTGAGCAGGCGAGTAAATCCGTAAAACTTTTTGCCTTTGCATAAAAGAAAAAATTTTAACAAATAATTGCGGTCATGGTATTTTCTTATATTTTTATAATATTTTAGTTGAAATTTTCAATTTCTATAGAATTAACGATACAGAAAAAAATGTTCAGAGTAGTACAAGTATCAATATCACTCAGAATGATTCAATCGAAGTTTACAATTTTTTTATTAATATTTGATCATCATAGCAAATTTACTAATGCTTGTAAAAATTGTTTTAATGACTCTTTAATACTTTAATGAAATATTTTTTTTACTTTCTCAAAGAAGAAGTTTTGTGATAGTTAAAAATAAATTTTGCTAAAAATATGTTTTGAGGCATTAGGAATCAATATACACTATTTTGAGAAAATGCCTGTATGATTGTGTATGTGTATGTGTGAGTATGTGTGTGTGTGTGTGTGTGTGTGTGTGTGTGTGTGTGTATGTGTGCATGCATGCGTGCGTGCGTGCGTGTATGTATGGGAGTGTGTGTGTATGTGTGCATGCATGCGTGCGTGCGTGCGTGTATGCGTGCGTGCATGCGTATATGTATGTATGTGTGTATATGCGTGTGCGTGTGTGTGCGCGCGTGTGTGTGTGTATGTGTGTGTGTGTGTGTGTATGTTTGTGTATGTGTGTTTCTGTGTGCGGACATTAATCAGCATTATTGTGCTTATACTTCTTTAACTAACAAATACTTCACTGATTTTCAAAGAGGAGCACCCCATGCACAATACGATCCGGAAAGTGCCCGTGTCTACTCGTGTCAGCAAAACATATTTTTCTAACTATCAGCTCTATGTGATACGTTTGATAACATTTTCAGAACCGTTTTCAACATCAAAAATATCTAAACCTCTCTTTATATGCGAAGTAAAATTTCAAGAATTGAATAAAGATACTAAAAGTGTACAGTTTTAAAAGTCCACTTCTATCTTAAAATTACCAATCAGTGAACTACATTCTGACCACACAAACAGAAATATATCTACTTTTAATCAATTACAGTTTGAAAATCGTATGATTTTATCTTACAAAATGGAAAGGGCCTCCGATTTAAGGATAAGAAATTTCTCGAAACATAAACTCCGTATGAACCAGCTAAATGAAACACACCTTCATTTAACTGATTTCCAAAAGTTTTCACTAAAGGGTCAAACATGGGTTCAACCCAAAAAAAGATTTCTTTTTTACGAGTCCAAAAAACTTTATATGTTTAAAAGCAATCATTCTGAAAATTTGTACGCTATTAAAACACAAAAATTTCATAAAATTTTACCGTTGTAAAACCGCAAAATATTGACCTAACGCGTCACAATACATCACTATTTTGAATACCATATTTATTAAAGGAATTTTGATCCTCACACGGTTTGATGTGATACGAAGAACTAAAAAATTTCTTTTTACGTTTATTCGACTCCTTTTGATATGCATTACAAAAAGAGCTGAGCAATTTTTCGTTAAAATTTTTTTTATTATTTTTTTTCGGAGATCTAATCTATTTTATAAAAAATAATAAAAAGATTTTTTCGAAAAAATTTTCAGAATAAGTGCTTTTAAACATAGAAATTTTTCTGGACGCCTAAAAAAAGTCTTTTTTTGGGTGTAACCCAGGCTTGCCCCCTTAATAATAAATTTATCTATCAAATCAGAAAAGTATAAATCACTAAAATCGCAGTTTATCATATATTATGGTAATCAAAATTTGCTTATTCTTACTTACTTAAAGGAATAACGAGCACTGTAAGAAAATTGAGTCAGTAAAAATTATGCAAAACGATAACTATATAATGAGCATATTTTGTTAAATTTTCCATCTTTCCATACCACTTTATCCCGATTCACTTTACCCTGAGACGTCGATTCTTAAAAATGCTTGTTTAAAAACAGAAAAACATCATTTAAAGCTCTGAATTCTTGGCAATACTAAGTAAAACGTATTTGAATTAATTAGAAGAAAAGTCTAAGCATAAAACTGATTATAAATATCTATAATCGTTATAATGAATTCGATAAACCAACTTTCCTTCAAGATCGAAAAATACAATTATTTTTCTTTCAAAGAATATTAATTGTTATGTACCGAAGAAAGCTGAATATAAGTCTTCAAATCCCTATCAAAATGCTACCCATTCCGAAGATTCCGAAGAAGGAAAGTTTTATTGGACAGGCGGTGAAGGCCCTTTAATATTCATAAATAAGCCTGCTAACTCGTGCCCAGTCAGCCCCGAAAAATAACCAATCTCCCGTACAATCATTAGCGATTGGAATTGGCAGCAATTCTCCACTGTCCACCAAGTGGGCAACGAAGAAGAGACCGATCCAGGGACTTCTACTCACAAGTGCTCTTCGCCACGAGACACTGGACGCTCTCCGCCGTGCGACACTGAGCACTCTCCACCTCTAGATGCAGAGCGCTCTACACACCAAGCCTCCGAGTATTTATCGCCGACCGATACCGAACGCTCTTCGCCACGAAACACTGAGCGCTTCCCGCCGCTCAAATGTACTGACATACATCCGAATGTGTCGGTAAATGTCGACACATCTCAGCTCCAAGAATCAACTCTCAACAGGGATAATTACCCTAACCTCAAATTTAAACCTTCAAATAATACCTCCGCCATAGTTCCCTTAAAATAACTCCTACAACTCAATTTACCCACACAATCACATTCCAACCTGCAATTACTCAGCATCCTAAAATCTCCAATATTTGTAAATATGTTTATAAAACCATTGCATTTTCATATCATAATCATATCAAAACCAGTTATATTTTTCTCACTAAAATTTGAATATCGCCTTAACTAACCTATATATTTCCTTTTAACCCAATCCAACGACTCCCAGAATAATAACAACTTTCAAAAAGAAAATAACACCCATCATGCACAAAGGACGCTCAAAAAGAACGATTATCCAAATCTCAAACTAAGAATTGGCAATTTTTTTTATTGTCCATAATTTTTATTACAATTTTAATCTATAGCCTATACAAAAATAGAGAAACTTGTGATCTCCGTATAGCTATAATAAATAGATCAATCCATTTTCTTCCTCTATTCCTAGACTTTTGACTTATAGCAGTTATACATTTTATTTTTGAACTATATAACTTAAGATTCAATTTTTTTCCATTCTTCCATGGTTAAATAATCTCATGATAAATCTAACCCTAACTCTCGCCTAACTGGTAGCTTCTATCTCTGTCTGTCTATATATATATATATATATATATCGTCCTCGAGGTTTGCGCTGCGCTAGGCTACGAATCTTTATTTATCTTTCTCTTTCTCTCTCTCTCTCTTCCTCTCTCACTCGAATTCGCAAAAGTGTAGGTGTGTGTGTGTGTGTGAGAGAGAGAGACAGAGAGAGAGAGAGAGAGAGAGAGTTTTTATTTTGATATTATCAATAATATGGTACAGAAATTATGTACATAATATTTCAAATTAAGATTAAATTAACGTATTTGTCACAGTATAAGATTTTTTAAGTCACATAATCATGTTATCACATTTCGTCACATTTCGAGCAGGTACAGTCAGTTCTTAAAATTAGCATACGCACGATTTACAGTAAATATCTATCACGTCAATTTTAAAATATTCACACACACTACAGTTACATTCATGCATCCAATCAAGCCTATAAATACATTCCTACTGGTTGCTAAAATAATATTCTTAATGTAAAACCTGATAAAATAAACAAATAAATAAATAGATAAGTAAATAAATAAATAAATAAATAAATAAATAAATAAATAGATAAATAAAATAAACAAACAAATAAATAAATAAATAAATAAATAGATAAATAAATAAAAATAAATAATAAACATATAGGTAAATGAATATGTAAATACATAAATAAGTACACAAAATAAATAAATAGACAGAAATAAATAAATAAATAAATAAATTAAGACAGGTACAATACATAGAATATTAAAATGAGCAACACATATATTGAACACTTCATTTTAATTTTGTTGGTCACCGCTCTGCTGTCTGAGATATCTCATCAGCGCTGTTTTGAACTTACATAGGGACGGAAGATATCTCACATCGCAGGGGAGGTTGTTCCAGAAACGCGAACCCTGAGCTCTAAACGAGTATAGGCCAGTGTCAGTGCGCGATCCCGGAACCGAGAGCTCTTTTACTCCGTTCCTACTGGAAGTCCTGGCTGTGTCTTTTAAAAAGAGAGCCGCAAGGTACGGATGTTGTCTCATGTTTATTGCTTTATACAATAACAACCCCGCAAAATACGCTCGTCTTTCCTTTATAGTAAATCAGCCAAGATATTTCCTGTGAGGACTGTTGTGCTCACCCCGCCTAACACCACATATGTATCTCACACATGAATTTTGCAACCTTTGTAACTTTGTCTCGAGCTCCTCTGACACATCAAGATATGCCACGGAACAGTAATCTAAATGCGGGACTACCAGCGCACAAGCAAGCTGCTTTCTCAGAGCCTCGGTGGTGCATGGACGGAAAAATCTTAAGCTATAGAAGGTACGGTTAACTTTCTTTCCTATTGCTTCTATCTGCATTTTCCAAGTAAGTTTGGAGTCCATGACAACACCGACAGTGTGACAGTTTGTGACAGTGTCAGAAAAGGGAACATGTACGCCATCCTGAAACTCAATGCTGGGCAAATCAAGATCTTGCAGCTGATTTATATTGTACTCGGAACCAAAAACTATCGCTTTAGTTTTGCCCACATTCAGTCTCAGTCCGGACACACTGGCCCACCCTGACACTGCCTGCGCCACATCCGACATGCGGCCGATACCTCGATGCAGATCCTGCCAGGCAACTTGAGTGTAGATTTGCAAGTCGTCTGCGTATAGCAAGTGTTCAACATCACCATAAGTCAGTACGTCTTGTAGGTTATTAATGTACAAGCTGAAAATCAGAGGCCCCAGGACTGAGCCCCGTGGCACGCCCAGATTAGTGGTCAGCCAATCTGAATCCCCATTGCTATTTATGACCTTTTGTTTACGACCAATAATATAAGATTTAATCTACAGAAGCACAGCCCTAGAGAACCCCATGCCATCAGCTTACGGAGAAGTTTAGATGGTGATATAGTGTCGAACGCCTTGCTAAAGTCAAAAAGTAACAGAATCGTTAATAGTTTTCTCTTATCGTTAATACCCGTTCGAATGTCCTCTGTTAGCTTTATTAATGCAGTTTATGTACTGTGATACTGTCGGAAACCTGTCTGTAGTGGATCAAGGATATTCTTTCTATAAATGAACTCTTTGATCTGGTCATGGGCTATCTTCTCCAGCACCTTGGAGAGGAAGCTCAACAATGCTATTGGACGGAAGTCGGAGGCCGATGACGGCATAGAGATCTTCTTAAGCGGCACTAGATGAGCCTCTCTCCAAGTTGATGGGAAAACCCCCGTAGACAAGAGGGAGTTAAAAATGCGTAATATGTGATTGCCAATGAAAGGTAGAGCCTTGACTATCACACTTTGGGGAATACCGTCCTCACCTCTTGCTTGTGACGTGAAATGGGCAATTGCCAGGACTACATTTGACATTGTCACAGGTTCAAATTTAAAGGCGTCATCACTGACGGAGTCCAAGATGTCGCCCAAATCTACGCCACTTTCAGTTTGGGAGATCGATACACCCGCAAAGTGCGTATTTAGCTCGTCCGGCGTGAAACTATGAAGCTCGTCTTGCGTTTTTGGCAGGAGTCCCAGGCCCTTCGGTTCTTTCCATATATCCCTTTTGTTATCAAGGGCGTCAGATATTCTATTTTGTATGTAAGCTTCTCGCTGAGACTTGAAACACTGCTCCACCCTTGTGGCAAGGTCGTGGTACTCCTGTCTAAGGGTTTCGTCCTTGGTCCGTACGTAACGCCTCCGTACAGTGTCTCGTTTCTTAAGCAAGAGGATCAGCTCAGCATCAACCCATGGAGGATTTGCCTTGTTGTTCGGCATGCATTGCTTTTCAGGAGCTAACGTGTCAATAGCCTCCAATACGTTGATGCTGACGCACTCCAGCAATCCGTCAACGTCTTTATCGTCAGTGCAATCAAATGGCAACCAATCACAATTTGCTAGGTAAGACAGAAGGTCATCCTGTTTTATAGCTTTGAAGTCCCTATACTTAAAAGTTCCCGGTTTCGGTACTAAGTTAGCACCATATGCAATTTCAACGTCAATTAAATTGTGATTACTCGTGAATGGTGCCGCTTGATTGCTTGAGTTAAGTACTACGTCATTGTCATCTGACATCATTACGTCAATCCACGTGTGAGAATTTTCGAGGTGATGAGTCGCACCATGGTCTATTATTTTTAAAATGAGGTCAGCTGCTAGTCGCCTAACATATTTAGCATCTTCTGATGTTTTAAGGAGATTCACGTTCAGATCACCCATGATAATTTTATGATTAAAATCCTGTGTATGTAGAGATAACTTATCTATGAGATCGGAGTTTTGTAGAAAAGGAATGTGCGGCAGCCTATATATAAGTGCTACAAAAAGAGAGAGAGAGAGAGAGAAAGAGAGAGAGAGAGAGAGAGAGAGAGTGGGAGAGGGAGAGAGAGGATACGGATGGATGGCCTATGACGGCCCAGCTTAAATATCGATGAGGGATTTTTTTTTTTTTTTTTTATTATTTAACGTCGCCATGTTTGTGCTTCCATGTGGTGCTAATCGACGATGGGGGTCTGCGGTGTGTTTGTAAACAAAGCACATGTAATTTTTACAGAGGTGCTTGTATCAATCGGCAGAGACTAGGATTCGAACCCGGGTCACCGGCGTGGGAATCCGACACTCTACTGACTGAGCCGCCGCAGGCCCCAAGATGAGGGATTTACAAAACTGATATGAACATGATGGAATTATAAAATCGTAAGCATTTAAGCAAAAATTTTAATCTGTATAAAGTGTAAAACATAAAAAAGATTTTTCTTTTAATTTTGACTACTAAATTTCTGATAAAATCTTGATTTTTCTACTTATTGCTTTCTCAAAGAAAATGAAATTTGTAAAATTAGCAAATCATATTTTTGTTATTTTATATTTGTGTGGTATGTAAGAAATATGCACCTAGCCGCAAAGCTCACGGAGTTTCCATTCATTTTTTTTTTTTTTTTTAATTAGTCTGCGGTGTGTTTGTAAACAAAGCACATGTAATTTTTACAGAGGTGTTTGTCAATCAATCGGAAGAGACTAAGATTCGAACCCGGGTCACTCGGAGTTTCCTTTCGATTGACGTATCTTACACTTACGTTAAAGATGTTTTCGTTAAAGAAATGCATATTTTAACTTTGACAGTTGCTCAAAATTGAAATAAATTTATTCTAAATTCATACATTAGATAAGTAAGAAATGTGCACTTATTCATGTACAAGGCGTAATTTCCTTGCAATTTATATATCTATCTAATACTTTAAATTATTTTCGTAAAGAAAATATGATTATAAATTGTGAATATACATTTTATATGATCACAAATTTGTGCTCACCATCACTTTTGAATACGTTTCTATTTTTCATTAAATTTTATAATTTGACTTTGTGATTTAACTCCGCATACAACTGATTATGTTACTTAGACAAAACTGCATCATTTTAATCTAGTTTAACGTCGTAGTCTATAACATTGTCTATGGCATTGTTGATTACTCATAAAGTCCCTTGTATCAATGTAAATATTCAATTAATGATTGTGCTTTTAATGTCTTTGAGAAAGCATTGTGCTAAAGCCGTTAGCAGCAATTTCTTATTGGATTCAATATTCAATTTTATTTATTTTTAATTACAAATGACACTTTTTTAACAGTCGGACGAACGCTCAGATCGTAGAGGTAACCTCACAGCACATACAGGTCGAAGCTCCTACGCCGCTCGACAGCGAGGGAGAGCGCTTGCATCTTCGTAACGGTCTATCGTTCAGCCGGGAGTTCTCGCACCCGAGAACAGCTCGCCGCTCAACCAAGAACGCTTGCATCCACTCAGTAGCCCACTGCGCGTCCGAAAGCGTTCGCAATCGCGGAGCAGCTCATCATCACCGCAGACGCATATGGTCGATCGAACGCAAATCTCGTCCATCGGACTGCCTATGCCGCCGCAGATTCTGACGGACGATCAAGCGCAAAGGCTCTCTTCCAGCGGACTGCCACCGCCGCCGCAGGTGATGATCTAAGATCGAGAGCAAAGGCTCGCATCCATCGGACTGTAGTCGCCTCAGCTGATGATCGACAACCGAGCGCAAAGGCTCGCGTCTACCGTACCGCCCCCGCAGCTGATGATCGAAGATAGAGCGCAAGAGCTCTAATCCAGCCGACCATTTCCATGCAAGAATGCATTTACGGTTCAACATTGGCAAATTATCGTTGACAATGCTTTCCAGCACTGTCGGTCGAAGCCGGGCCGTTGTTGGTTCATTTTTCATAGGAAAAATTGATAAGATCGGGCCTAAGGGTTGACTTTAATACTGGCTCAATATTTACAATCAATATTGACCCAGTACTGAATACGCGAATACAAAATGCAAAATTGCAGTACTGGATCAGTACTGAACCAGTATTTGCTTATGAATATTGAGCGATTGTTGAAAATAGCTCTTAAATACACAATAAATAGTTTTATTTGAATCGTTTCAATTTAACTTTCTTTATATATAATAAAAAATAATTATTACATAATATAAAACTTAATCTAATTTAATTTAATTTATTTTTTTACACAATAAAAAATTGTTTGAAAAGACAACACAGTGGTAGTTAGTTTATACTAATTTACTTAAATAAACTTAGCTTTCAATTCACTAAACGCGAGAGACGCTTTTACGTAACGTAAGAGTAGAAACTTTTACATAACAAATTACAATGTCAATTATAACAATACATATAATAAATCGTAAATTAATTAATTTTACAAAGCATTTGCCATTCTTTGCGCTCTTCCACCTTCGCGATTGTTAGCCCCAGAAAACCAAAGCGATGTATGACTGAAGATCCGCTCTACTGCAAACGTGTCACTTACTAGTTCTGAAAAAGAAGAATAAGTTTATATTATTTTTTATTTCAGATTCACTTTATTTCATATTCACTTATACATGTTGAAAGAAAATATAATTTTTTTAATCAACGTGGATTTTTTATATTTACTTGGCATTATTTTGTACGTCGTTATTTCACTAAAATTGAGCTTCTTTTGTCCCTTCATAGTGCGACCACAGGCAGTGTATTCCATTTAGACTGTTTATGTTATAACTGCCTTTAATACTTTGTCGACTGCAGTTCAATAACACTCAGAACGAATATAACATTTTGTTATAAACAAAGTCTGTAAATAATATTTTCATTGTTTAATTTTTTTTTTGTAAAATAGTAATAAAATTAAAGGTTATATTCTTGGTCAAAATTTTGAAAATCAGCTAAAGTAGTTTTCGGTAAGGTAATTGTGTGAACGTATTTAAATCGTTATTCGATGTTGAACTGCATCCTGCAGTAACCAAATTATTGCCAACGTTATTGTTGAACTGACGCAAATCATATTGTACGCTGCATTTCAATAATTTAATGTCTTTTTTTGTCCTATTGTATAAGTTGTCCAAATCATCTTTACTTGCTAATTTTACCGCAAACATAACATTCAAAATAATAATGATAAATATAATAACATTAAAATAATCTGTGAGAATGTCCAAATATTATTTACTTTCCGGATGCAATTCAATTTCATTTCTAGCCATAGGTTGCACATTCTGTTCAACACGAACATCGTCATCGGTAAGTCTTTTTCTTTTTATACTCTCTTTGAAGAAGTCCCAGAAGCTGTAGGTACTGTAAACAATATAAAATATATTATAAAATAGTACATTATGTAACAAGGACAAAAAGTTTTTCTTGGAGTTACATATAATACTTTATGCCCATCTCAACTGTGGACACTTTTTGACTTGGAAAGCGGGACTAATGGACCGTTAAAAGACAATATTGTTAGTTTCTAGTGTATTCACTTTTTTCCCGCTAATCAATTTTTCGGGCACAAAGTGTAATTTTGGTCTCGCTTTTCAGGGCAGAAAAGTATATATACACAACGTCATCCATGATTATATTAACAGAAACTATTAATTACTCATTCAGATTTTCGATTAATGTACATCTTTTAGTGCTTTTTCTGTATTTTCGTCACTCAATATCGATACTGATAACGAGTCTTTAACTTTACCTTGCATACCTGAATCTTCTGTATTTGTATCATTTTCCAAACTTGAAAAAATCTCTTTTTTGCAAGACTTTTCCAGTCTTCTTTTTCCTTGTTCGAGACTTTCTAAATTTATTAAAAGGTACTTTATTTATTAAGTTATTTATTAAATATATTATTAAATAAACATTTATTTATTGTATGAGGTAAAATTGTGAACGGCAGAAAGCGCAACATAGCCTTCGTCGAGTAGGTATGTAAGGTTAGGATTAGAGAGGAAACTATAAGTTGAGAGAGAGAGAGAGAGAGTATGTGTGAGAGAGAGAGAGAGAGAGAGAGAGAGAGAGAGAGAGAGAGAGAGAGAGATGGTCAAAATCCTCGCGGGACCGAGATTGTCGCAAATCCGCGGAAAAACTGTTTTCTAGTGTAAATTGTTAATGTAAAGACTATTATATTTATTTGCTTTCTTTACAATTGTAATTAAAAATGATATCCATGATGGATCAGCCTCTTTTCCTTCTTCAATCCACGACGGTAATAAATGATATCGGTTCTCCGGCGGGTATTTACAGAACCAGGACTGGTCGATGTTATATACCCACGATCGAGGAATCAAATCAAGTGCTTTTTCTCCGCTAATAAGAAAATAATCCTCGAACTTAATGTGTACATACTTAGTATTTTCACGAAGCTACATTTTTAACTCTGAAAGTATAACTAGTAGTTGCAGCTTTGCGAGCAGTACTAGCAGTTTTTTTAGTACTGCTGTGAACAGCGATGAAGTTCTGATATCTAATGAGTCTAAAAATATTTATATTTATGTATCAAAAATAAATTAATTTTATCGGAAATTTTATTTTATCCATCCAACGTTAAATAATTATATCATTTGAATAATCAAAAACAATTATATTTTTATTTTATTTATTATAGATTGAAAATAGTAATACGAATCCTGTCAGTTTAAAGGAGAAGTTATAAGATTGGAGTATACATAACATTTTTACCTTGAGAAATTCTACCATTACAGAACTTTTAAAAATTTTATATAATGAAGGGCATACAGACCTGCCACGAACTGCGGAAACTCTGTTAAAAACGAAGAAATTTTCCAATGCAACAAAATGTATGGAAACCGCAAAATCAAATAATGGTCTCTATACTTATTTTGGAATTATAAACGTTTGAATTTTAATGATAAACCCGAAAATTTATAAAGATGATAAAATTGAAATTTTAGTTAATATCGATGGATTACCTATATACAGAAATTCCGACAAACAGTTTTGACCGATTTGATAAAAATTTATCATGAAGATTACATATGTAAACCTGGAATAGTTGCTCTTTATTGCGGAGATTCTAAACCTACATCTATGGATGAGTATATGGATGCCTTTGTCGAAGAATCCAATAAGTTAATGCAAAGTGGGGTAGTAATTTCAAATAAAAAATATTCTTTTAAGATTAGAATAGAATAGAATAGAATAGAATAATAGTTTATTTTTGATCAGTCAAAAAAGTAAATGTACATAGTTATCGTATGGCTGGTTAACGCAGCTCTTATATCACAATTGTATTGCAAAATACATATAGCTGAGCGCAGCTGTCATATAACATATGTCCAATCAGGTACACGTCAAGTATATAAATATATAATTATAAGATCGAAATCATTGCACATAACATTATACTTATTCTATCGCGTCAATATATAAAATAACGCAGACTAGATATACACAAGTAGCCAAGCAATGCGAGTATAGCATTAGCCTGAACGTGGTGTTACGAATTAAAGATTAAAGGCTTCATTTGTGACTGCCCTGCAAGAGCTGCCTGTAAGTGTTGCAAAGATCACAGTGGCTTCTATTCATGTGAAATATGTGATATAAAAGGTATTACAATAAATAAAAGATGAGTGTATAGTCAAATCGATTGCAAATTAAGAACAAAAGATTCTTTTATAAATAAAAGCCAACCGGAACACCATAAAAAAGAAAACTCCCTTTTGACTTGAATTTCTGGATTTGACCCTGTGAGACAATGAGAGGGAAGTGGCCCAGAAAACCAATGGGGGTTCTGACCCAGGTTGGCCAAAACCCCATAGTTTATCTACTCCGGCGATTATTTTACGCGTATTCTTAGCGATTCGACACCAAAATGTGATAAAAATGAAATGCATAATTTGAATGATTCATTCGTTACTGAAAAATAATACCATTGGTCAAAAGTAATGTATCAGAAAAAATTAGAGAAGAATTGATTCACAAGAAAGAATATGATTAAATACAGCGCACTTTGCGAACTCACTCGAAGAAAAGCTTCGCGCCGTTGGAAAAATTGCTCCCACCGGAATTGATGAATTACACTTGTGCGCGAACGCGAGGTATTCTCACATAAAAAAAGGAAACATGGATAATTCATGGGATAGCACATATTGATGATTCCTAAGTCGTCTCTCTTCTTTATCAGTTCTGTGAACGCGCGCCTCTCGCGGCAGCTCGTATAAAATAGGGAAGAATATTCTCGTTGAATACCGATCACTTTCATACTTCTTCCCTCTCTCTCTCTCTCCCGCCCTCTCTCGCTCTCTCTCTCTCTCTCTCTCTCTCTCTCCGTCTCTCTCTCTCTCTCTCTCTCTTCGTCGGATTGATACTCTGGATGAGGTCGACCGATTTTCCTCCTTCTTTCTTTCTATTCTTCGGGGGGCTTCACTCGCGCGTTCTTCTTTTTTTTCTTCTCGAGAATCACGTGAGAGAGAGAGAGAGAGAGATGCAGCTCTGAGACGCATCGTAAAGTCCGATACAGGATACGCGAGCGCGCGAAGAAAACGGATGCCGAAAAGTTTTCCACGCTTCAAGTGGTTTCGCCTGCACTCGTATTTTCATCTTCATCTCCTTCTCTCTCTCTCTCTTTTTTTTTGCTCCAGCTCTTGTTCAATATCTTTCTGCTCGTCTTTCGCATTTTCTATCCTGCTCGCTCTAGGCTACATTCTGTTTGATTCGCTTATTTTCCTCGCTGTTTTTTACGGAGCATCGTACTTTATAAATATTTTATCAGCATTTGTGGAATAATAATAACGAAATAAAAAATAAAAATGAATTAAGCAAGTGCAAACGAATTCTTACGCAAAAGATTATGGCGACAGAATATTGTGAGAACAGTAATATAATGTAGAAAAAATGTAATATTTATAGTTGGTTTATAAATAATTTAAATCCAAAAAATTATAGATTCTTATAATATACTTTTATTTAATCCATTCATTCTGAATTTTTGCATATTTTTACTTATCTCAGCTGAATTTCCATCATGAAAGAAATACTAATTTGTATAAAAAGCTCTTAGAATAACAAATTTTCTCTATTTTCTGAGAGTACATGCGGATGTAATTATTTTTTATTTTCTTATCTTAAAATCTTAATCTAAAGCAATACTTTTGAAATCTAAATACAATATTGATCGCACAATTTTGGTAATATTAAAACAAATCAGATATACATAGAGCATTTTCAATATTAAACAAGACTTTTATGAGAAACCAGAATGAAAAACAACACTCATATGAAAAACGAACTATAGCTTTATTTAATTAAACTTTATTTCAGGATTGAACTTGGCACTATTATAATCGCATTTAATTACTCTTATGAATATAATATCTCACTATATTATTAAAAAAGTTTCGCCGCCGTTTCAGGAAGTAGCCCTCTTCAATTAAGCCCTCTCCTCTTATTGTAGCCCCCTTGAAGCTAGGTACTCCTCAGTAAATGTAACCTCAGACATATATGTATATGACCTAATTACGCACATCGTGTATACATCCTAATTATGGACACCCGATGTACTATATTTATATTACGAATATACTGTATATGTCGTAATTGGCGAGTCCGTTTATTTATTATATTTCGAACATCCTACATATGTCGTAATTATGGACACACTGTATATACCCTAATTAGGAGACAACCCTGTATATGTCGTAATTACGGAAACCAATCATATAGCCCATTTTGGGTACCCTGTATATGACACCTGATTTTGTTCTACTAATTTAAATCCAATATATGTTGCCATTGAGGTTATAATATATCTTGATGAAATTCAAACTGAATGACGCCCAATGACTCATGATATTTACTTCCGATCTTGAGCAGATTCCTGAACGATTTTCGATCTAGACTGGAAGTTATCCAAGAGTCGATGATAATCACTTTCGGTAAAGAATGGAAGTCTTCCAGGAATCCATGATATTTATCAGATGAATATTGTCGGCCCAGACCAGAATCCAGATATCCATGACATTTACTTAAGGTCTAAAAAGGAATTTAAGAAATCAATGATACTTACTTTCAGTTTAAATCCTATGATCACGATTTATGATATATACCACGGGGATTGTTAGTTACTGTATAAAGCAACTTACAAGGAGAATTCATAATCTATAGGAAATGTATTTTGCATGATTTCAAATTGTAACTCTAAAATTGTATACACTAGCAAAAGGATACAAAATAGATAATAAAAGTAAAGGAAAAGAATTTTAATTTAAGCTTTATATCGCAATAAGATTAATTTAGTCTAAAGTTATAATCAACAAATTTGAAACATTAGGACTTTTGAAATTGAAATGTATGTTTCTTCACCATATTGATAATTTTTAGCTTTCAACTAAATTTATATTTTTATCCATTACACTAATTATCTCGTAGATCATTTGTCTAGTGCAAAAAATTCGCATTTTTCACTAACAGACTACTGATATAAATTAAAAGTGTTGGATAAATTGTCTTTACCGACATATTCATTTTTCATACCCAAAGGCAGGCTGCCAACCTCCCAAATATATTATTCTATGTTACTTACTTCTCACTTATGTATCGCGAGTTGCGTTGTACTCTAAAATGTTCTACTGAATAAATCCGTTTTTATATCGCACATCCCGAGTGGAATATTATCTAAGACATCGAAACCCAATAAAAAGAATAGCTAATTTCTTAAGAATAAGATCCCAATAGATCAAGCCATGGGTGTTGGGTGACATTTTTAAATACCTCGAATATAATCTCCTGAAGCCTCATCAAACTCCGATTTTCACAGGATTTATATCTAATTCTTAGTAATTTAATAAAAAAATACAGTCTTTTTCAATTACTTACTGTAGTAACTTAAGCAGTAAAAGATACTTTTAGTTTCCTCACATCTTTAAAAAAATAGATTTCAACGCATTATCATATTTTTCATTTAGTGCTTCAAATCGACCTCTCATACATCCATTTCTCCTCCTTATCTATTTCTTCACCTGGGCAATCTATTCTTCTCTCCGCACTCTAACAGTAGCTTTTTCACTACCACCTTTTTCCCCACATCTTCTTACGTTCATCGCAAACTCCACCCTTGCGTGCACATATATATCTATCTCTCGACTAGCTATATATATACTGGCTTTGCTCTCAATCCCTTTTTACGAGCGCGCGCCATTCGAAAACGCGTTTGGCGTCGTTCCGTTTTTCTGCCGCTGGGCGCGTATATCAGACAGTCGTTTCCGATGGGATATCCATATCCTTTGACGAGATTCTCCTGGCTATACAAATGAATGTGGGTAGAGCAGAAGGAGTGAGGGAGGGGGGGGAGAGAGAGAGAGAGAGAGTGCAGCCAATTACTTTTGCCAAGATCGCCGGCGGATTACTGACTGGCGTAATCTCTGCGCAGGAGGATTACCTCCTTAATGCAACTCCGCGCGCGGGTATATTACTTCTACTCGTCATCCGTAATTGGCCCTTTGAAGGAGTTCGCGGATATATAGAGCTCCTACTTCCCCTTTGATTAGGTTGAGCCTCAATTTTCCTATTTTCCGTCTTTGAGAGGGTTCGATTATGTTTTTCTTGTTCGATTTGCTTTAACGATTATGAGATTAGTTGATAGTCAAAGCTTTGATCCAAGGTTTCTTTGATTATATTGAAATTGGTGATGGATTATCGAAATATGATGTAGAATGTGTTGTTATGTTTCTGTATTAGAAATTTAATAGAATTATTTTTTTTAACTAACATTTATATTTTATTTTAATAAATATTTACTCAAAATAATGGCATAGCGCGTTTCTTACACATAAGAATTATACACTTAATTATTCTACACAATTTAGCATTGGTCAAATTATATATAGATATACTTGACCAATGCTATATTGTGCACAATAATTACGTGTATAATTCTTATGTGTAAGAAACGCACTATGCCAAAATAATTGAGTATAAGTAATAAATGCTTGTTCATTCGAAAGAATTATTTGTTAAAATCGCAAGCAAAATATTGCTCGGGCAAAGTCTGATCAACTCATATAAGCAAAAAGTTCTCCCAATTTTGGGGCCAAATTTCGTCTTTCTTTATAGGTACAAAAGACATTAAATAAATTACGATTTTTTATTAAAATGATTATTTTCAAGTAAGTAAACAGTTTCCTTTGAATTTATTTTGATATACCTAACGAATTTCAATGATACTTTGTTTGTGTACATTCTTCGCTATACGATATGGAGGTTAGGTTAGTATTATGATATTTTGTTTAAAAATAAGGCAAGTTTTACTCCAATGTTATTCAAATTTCGCTTAAAAGTTGGAGGATTAAGTATTTAGGAACTTTTTGCCTTAATTGGAGTTGGGCAGCTTTTAATCAGGCAATGCAACTATGGCTCCAGCCTTTTTTTTTGCGTGCGAAATAAACGTTTATTTAAATTAAATAATTTTATTTATTAAATAATTCCTATACGAAAATTGATTGAATAATATTTATCTAATAAAATGATGGTAATTTAATTGACCTCCATTAATCTGTTTAATATTTCTATTGTATTTTATTAAAATAAAATTATTTCGTTAATTATTACAGTTATAATTATTTACATTCAATTTTTTTAATGTGTACGCTGTATTAATTAATTCATATACAGCCATATCAGTTACATTCAAGTAGAAATATTGAACGAATTATAAAATCATATATAATTCTCACATACATACTGCATTCTATATACTTATTCAAATATATCCGTATTTATTTCTCTCTGACCTTATAAAATATAAATAATCACAGTTTTCTCATATTACGAAAACTTCTGTAGTTCTTTTTATAACAATAATCAATCCGTCGCATTCTGAAAATGCAGTACAATCGCGAACTTCGTCTCCCGGAAACTTCCGCCGATCATTGATTAACCCCGTCGTAAATCTGTCGAAACTGCGATTGTGCGACGCTCGTGCACAAGTATATACGTATAAACTGCGCCATAACAACACTACATGCGAGCGTGGCAAACGGTTTACATAGTATTGTTTGCGGTTAACCAGGCCGACCGTGACAAAGCGCGAACGGAGCTGCATGTCACCGACGCGAAACAATAACCCGAGAGAGCGCGCGGCCACTGGATCCTCTGTGACAAGCAGCTTCCGGTTTCCTTTCATCTTTTAATTTCTTTATGGGATTTCATGCTTTATTGGGGGGATTCCGATGACTGTGAATATGTTATTACATGAGGTCTATACAGATAAATACTCGAGTAAATATGAAATTTTTAAGAGGTTAGAAAATCACATTTAGGCATATACGAGAGAATCTACAGAACTTTTGACTTTTAAGACACCGGCATAAATGAATTTCTAAAGGCTGTTACTCGGCTTCTTGAAGTGGCACATAGTTCTGCCAGATCTCAAATTATCCCTTTAAAGTGGGTCTACACAGATTTTTGAACAAACAATCGAAAGAAATTTGATGCAACTCTT
Organism: Gastracanthus pulcherrimus; assembly: GCA_949152435.1. Lineage (NCBI taxonomy): Eukaryota > Metazoa > Arthropoda > Insecta > Hymenoptera > Pteromalidae > Gastracanthus > Gastracanthus pulcherrimus. Next base: position 22,002,537 of record OX424575.1, on the reverse strand, counting down.
TGAAACTGTACATTTGTGGGAACATTTTGGGACCTGATAGAATACAAAATGTACATAATCAATAAAGTTATAAGCATTAAAAAAAAATAATTAACAATGTAGGACTGAATATGTAAATGCATTTTTCTAGAAACTTATTTTTCTAACATCAAAAAGTTGCTCGCGCATTTAGAGTCGTTGAATCTATCTATAACTCACAGCAAATATTCCTATAAGGATTATTTAAAGAAGTTAGTATTTTTTTCAAGAAGTGCGTACATTAAAATATTTTCCGATGAAATGTGTATACAAAAACGTAGTATTTTTTAACATATATTTACTTAAAATGAATGTATATTTTTTTCAAGATATTTATGATTTCGGATGTTTAACGATTTTGAAAAAAATCATGTATGTCCATCTTGAGGACGTTCTAGCCTTATACATATGTCATTAAATATAAACATTTTTTACTATAAGTTAATCTCACATAATGATATGAACGTCAATATATAATAAAATAAGGGGTATTTGTCAAACGAAAAAAATTCTTTTGTAACACATACATGATTTTCGCGGTTTTTTATTTATTTACTTATTGGTACTTTTCGAGACATTTCCGAGAAGGCGAGAAAAGTCCGTACATGTGTCACAAATATTATGGTGTACACCAAAGGCCAGTGGGCTTTTTGACCTCGAGTGTTTGCAGAACTCGTCTTCGGCTCTTAAAACGCATTCGCCTCCCACTCGTACTGCAGACTCGCGCGGAAAATAAAAAAGATCTTTAAAAGATATTTGTAAGACCTGTCTCAAAAAAGGAACCCCGCGAGATGCGATTAAGAGATTTTAAAGAAAATTTTCTTAAGATATATTTTAGATCCTGTTGAGATCTTTTTGTCCTTTTCATCAATTATTATTTCAACTATTTTAAGATCGTTTTAATGTCTTTTTAACCTATTAAAAAAATTATTCAACAATATTTTTAATATCTTACGAAGATCTTATAAAGATCTTTAAGAAATTCTTTAAAAAATATTAAGATCTTTTTATTGTCTTTTTTATAAATAAAAAAAAAAATTTTAACAGCTTTTTAAGATCTTACGAAAATCTGCAAGATTTTTCACAATTTGTTAAAAAAACTCTGATTTTTTTCAGCGGAAGTAAGTTTAAAATCTATACTATTTTTATTATTAAGTTACTATTTACTTAGAATACGTAGATAAAAAAATAATAGACAATAATTACACATCATTTATAAACTATTTAAACACTTTTATTTTAATCCAATTTAAATAGCTTATTCAATTGCATACATATTATTGATTAAAATACTAGTTTAAAACAACCTTGTTAACTATTTCTTATGTTAAAAGTAACGATTTAGGATAGATATTAATACAGGTAAATCATGGTAAACGGTAATTAATTCCTTGACATTTATATCCATTTTTAAAACGATTTTTAACATTAACGAGGCATTTACAAATTATTTCATAAAATTGGCTAGAAAACGCCTACTAAAGGTTAGAAAAAGCGTTCTAAGAATGTTCAAAAGTAGACGATTTCTACTAGGGTTCTAATTATTATAAATATGCAAATAATTATATAAATTATATAGGATTCAATTACCACGTTTTTACAAAAATTGAAATTATTACGTATTTATGTAATATTAGGTAGTACTCAAAGTCAATAAAAAATTATACTAGCGTAAGCCATGGAAAGCTTCAAGAATATATTATAGATTTATGATTTATAAGTGCATCGCCGGGTGCGACTGTTTGTTTGATAAATAAACCACTTAAAGAGTTATTCTGCTTTGGCGGCCGAAAAATTAATGCAATTTTGCGAAACTATTTTCTCAGTTAATAAACCATAAAACCAAATTTAAAAAAATTGAAACGTACAGAATATTTTAATTTTTATTAAGTATAATGATCCCATTAACTGGAATAAAAACTTTGCTAATATAATTATTAGTCTTTGTAAAACAGTTAAGCAACAAGTAGATCATTTTATTTAAAAATCATCAAGAAAAAAACAATAAATATGAACAGTTCGTATGCACAAGAAAAAAATTGACGTGAATAAGGAGATGCACACTAAGAAAAATAGTTAATTAAAGCTATTGGAATCATCTATGACTTAGACGATTTGTTACTTGGTTTAAGCTATTTACATTTCAACTTAATTTTAATTAACTTGTGTATTTACAAACCAAAATCTATTTAGTAGCTTAAAGCAGATTTAGCTTGAATCAAGTAAAAATTCTTTATCAGTGTAGTAAGTTCATTATATCTTAGTCAGTATGTTTACTACAACGTTTACAACAATCATCACAGAAAATTTAATAACAACTTTACTGTATAAATTGCGGAATCCCTAAATAATAATAAGAAATATTCCTATAATTTTCAATCTGAACTACTATAGTAGTAGAACTACTGCTATCACTACTTGAATGACGCTTTTCCTGTTTTCATTTTTTTATTTTTACTTAATTTTTTCTTTTCTCTACTTTTTCGATGATTCCTTTTCTTTTTACGTTCTTTTTCATTTCTTGATTTTTTTTTGTCTTTGCTTCTTTTAGTTTCTTATCGTGTTTACGTCGTTTCTTGACTATTTCAATTTCATTGTTAGATTTCTTTTCACATTTTCTTCTTATCATGAGTTGATTCTCTTTTTCTTTTATTTAGCTTTTCCTCGATTTTGTCGGAATTTCGATTTCCACTGTCACTTTCATCAGGTAATCTTTCATGCATTATGGATTTTTGTTGATGCTCACTTAAGACTTTTTCTCTTGAAATGAAAGTATCCTCTGTTTTCTCAGAAATTCCGTTTGCCTCTTTACATTCATCATGTGATCTTCTTTCTGCATTATTAGCGCCTTCTGCTTCTATAATCTCGCGATCTGCGTTTAATTAATTTTCCTTTTCTGCCAATTTTTGCGTATTAATAATTTTTATTGCAGGGTGACATTCATGAAGTTTCTTAATGCTCGTTATTTTTGGTTTTGTGATAGGTAGTATTGGTTTATCAACTGGTTTGGGAGCAGAACCGACATCATCATCTTATGAAAATCAAACAATGATTAATAAAAATTATAAAATCAAGAATCGTCTGAGGCTCGCCTACGACTAGTACTACAAACTTACACTCGATCAAAAGAGGCCCACTTCTCGCCCTTGGTATACAATATACTATTTTGTTCTATCTGCACCGAAAGTTTACTTTTTCGTTCATATAAAGCGGGAGAAAAGTGGGTTACTTTTTCACCCTAGGGTGAAAAGTGCGTTACTTTTCCGCTCTAGGGCGCAAAGTGCGTTACTTTTCGCCCATTTCATATATGCACGAAAATTCATCCTTTCAGTCCAGGTAGGAGTAAAAATACCATGTACACCACGGGAGGAAGGCAATTAACACTCGTGCTGGTTGCCGCCCTTGCCTCGGCATGCCTTGCGGAATCGCCCACTTTCCGCACTTGATACACAATATTGATGTCCCTTACGCAGACTAGCACTTTCGTGGCGTTTGACACGAAGAATAGCACATTTGGCTATTTTCCACGAAGACTAGCACATTTTGCAATTTTTCTACAAAGACTAGCACTTTTCAGGATTTTGCCACGAAGACTAGCACATTTAAAAATTTGCCAGGAAGACTAACACATTTGAAAATTTACCACGAAGACTAGCACATTTGTCGATTTTCTGCCGCCCGATTTTTTCAGGCTACTTTTATTTATTTAGGTAAGCTGATTTTCTCGGGTAAACCGATAATTTTTTGAGTACCAAAAGGGTCTAGTACCCGATCCGAATCAGATAAAAGAAGAATCGACTCGATTCGCTGAGAGTTTATCAGTACAACTTTATATTCTATACAAAAAGTGCTAGTCTTTGTGGCAGAATTGCGAAATGTGCTAGTCTTCTTGGGGGAACGGCAAATAGTGCTAGTCTTCTTAGGAAAATTGTGAAATGTGTTAATCTTTGTGGGAGAATGTCGAAATGTGCTACTCTTCGTGGGAGATTTCCAAATGTGCTACTCTTCATGGATAGTGCTGAAATGTGCTACGCTTCGTAGTAGTTTGAAATATGTTAATCTTTGTAAGGGTCATTCGAGAGAGAGAGCCTCATACTTAAACTGAATATTGTCCTACCGTCTGAGTTTGTCTCCGATTTATCTTCTTGTTTTGTTGGATTTTTATCTTTAATGAACTACTTGTATCACAGCAACATTGAACTATGTGTACGACATTTCTGCAATATTGAGTGCTATGTGGGCTATGCCGAAAAAATGATTTATTTTTTATGTTCCGATAAAAAAATTTTCTATAAAAGCAATTATTCTGAAAATTTATTTTGCTATAAATGTTTGATAATATCTATAATTTTACCGCGGTCCAACCTCAGAATCTTGCTCCCGCGTAACACAAGATATTATCATTATCAATACCATGTTTATTGGGAAAACTTTGCTGCGTGCACGTTTCTAGGTGACTAGGTCAACAAAGTTTAGATGATGTATTATTTTGTAAATCATTGATTATATGTTATAATTCTTGTTAAGCTAAATGATTTTTATAATAAATTTATAATATAGAATAAAAAATATATGACATGAGTGTATGACTAGAACGTGCTTTTTTCCGAGGATACGAATTCAATATAATGTATTCTAAAACATAATCCTTGAATAAATTGCCAATTATCTATACTTCGGCATAGATCATTTGTCAAAAATATACGCAAGACATGATCGGGTAGGTATAACAAACTACGACATTCCTTCTCCATCCCTATCAATTACAACCCGCTAACCAACAATACACCAACAAATGATCGAAATCCACGTCCACAAGCGCAATCCTTTTCTCCAACAGCGATATACATCACCCCACTGCATCATCCACAACAAAAAGCTGCAGTCACAGCTAGCACACACGGAAAACCTCCGGAAGTCACGCTCTGTGTATTATCTTCCCGAGTCGCGCGATGAAGGCGGAGTCAAGCGAAAAAGCGACGTCGTTAATAAGAACTTAATACCGGAGGGAAAGAATCATCGCGCGTAAGAAGAAGAGTTCCTCTAGTTTTTTTGTTGCGATATCAATCCTCCGAGTGTACGCTCACTGTCATCCGATTTCTAAAGACGTGGGTGATAAATGCGACTCTTCGCGGCGGGAGGATGACGCGCCGCGGGATTCTTCGGATCCAGGCTTCAGCTCCGGAAGCCACGAAAACTCATAATTCCTCGGAGTTGTGGCCGCGAGCGCGCGCCTGAAATACGGCAGTCGGTTATGGGGCCGCGCACTGGATATCCATAAATGAGTGGAGATGCTCGGGCTGTTCGTCTTCTTCTTCTTCTTCTTTGCAATGTTTGAACTGAAGTTGGGACTGGGTTGCGGGTTTACCGGTAGTGGATGATGCTGCTGTATTTCAGAGATGACGGGATTTTGGGGTTTCGACTGTTTTGAATGAAAGATTGCAGAAGGAACAGTTTGAGATGGTAGGAATAAACTTTGCAGTAAAAATTAAAAGACATGGTGAGCACAGTCACCCCGGTGTTCGAGGTGATTTTGAGATATATGATAAAAAATGTATTTATAAGCTTTCATTGTACATAAAATTAATTGAAATATAAGTAGGATGTACGAGTAGTTTTAAGATGAAATTATTGATTGTGATATGTTTATAGCAATATGAATAACTATGGTAAAACAGGAATTACTTAAATTAATTAAGAATATTTTGTTATCTTTTAAGAAATAAACAGTTTAATAATTAATATTTCTATTGTTTGATATAAAATTGACAATTTTATGTTACATCTGATTCATGATGTACATTATCATATGTAACATCAATAAATGTTACATGTAGTTTGATTGAATTTAAATAAAACAATGCTTTGTTATATACGAGTATATATGTACAAGTGAAAAAGCGTCGACTCTCGATTAATACTTACAAAAGTTTTATTAATTAAAATATTCTAATTGAATTATCGATAAAAAAACATAAATAATAGTATATTGGGCCACTAGGGAGAAAATTGGCATTTTCTAAGCGAGGATGATGATTGAGCACGAGACGAACACGGGTGCTCAAATCATCAGTCTGAAAAAGCCCTATCCACCGGTGTTACACATTGAATTTTTTTAATAAGTGTGTGAATAGGGCCTTTTTCATGCATGCAAAATGAATCTGAAAATGTGCATTTCGAGTCGTCCACTAGACCTAAGAAACTTAGGAGCAGGACGTAATCAAAATTACCTCCCGCTCAGGCAAAGACGCCCGGAATTTCCAATTTTCTGATCGCTTTGCAAACATGGAAAAGAGCCTTTTTTATGCACGTGTTGAGAAAAACATATATGGGCAAATCCGCTGAACTTTTAACTTTAAGCATACAAAAAAATTTGAAATAAAAATTGAAGGCACATAATTGAAAATTTTTGGGCAGTCTTTTAAAGTCATTTATAAAAAGAATTGATGTACGTACCTTATTTTTATGAAGAGGCATTTTTACCCATACGAATAGCATTGTATTTCTATATATACTAAGATGGTTATTTTTGGGCGACAATACATTTGTAAATGAATTAAATATTTAAAGATTATAAATCAAGCAAACGTCACTAAGTTTTTATATTTACGTAGGATAATAAGATATAATCACACATGGAACCGTACTATTTTAAATAAATTTGTAGATATGCCATGATAAAAACAGAATTTTCTCATTTTCTTTGTATTTAAATCTATGATTAACAACACGGCGTAACTGCTAAATTAATAGCTTTGCTTTAATTAGAAGATTTTTAGAATTTCGGGACACATATTTAAAATGCCATAACTATTTTTCAGAACGAGGCACACAAATAAGGTTACACTCAAAACTGTATACAGTTTAGGGTTAATTTACTTAAGTAATTGGAATCTGCACGATAAATTAAACGGCGTTCATTTTTTAGTAGTAAGAATAGCATAATTGTTCTATTTGGACATAAAAATTTAGGCAATTTTTCATCTTTACTCGACTTAGATCACTGGATAGAAGTCAAATATGAGGTCTATGCTGTACCAACATATGCTCATGATGTGTAGAAATAATAGAAATATTACTTGGTGTATATTAGTAAATAATATTAAAATGATCAACAGTTTAACAGTTCAGACACCTTAGGTTTAAAGTTCGGCGGATTTGTCCATATATTTATTTAATTTATTGAAGTAGCACATCAAAATGTAGTTCAATACACAAAGTAACAAATTATAACGTTAATTGAAAAGAATATAATAAAAGAAAGCTCTGCTCAATTGCTTTCTCTACGTAGTTTACCATATATGACACTTGACAGGATATGCCATTATTATAACGATTATAGTAACAGATTTAATCAACTTTACCTGAATGATCAAGACATTAAAGATTAAGCTACAATTTTACAACGCATTAAGATCAAAAGCTACTTTATAAAAAGTGTACTCACCATTAAAAAGTTAAAACAATCGATGAAAGTCAACCCAAAATGTCGAAAAAATCAATTTATTTTCATTTGTATTTCATGACGTGTTTAATAAAAAATCATTTTAACTGCCTCTCAACATTATTACAAACCTACAAAAATGAAAGTTAGAGTAGCGAAAAGATTATACAAGTGTTGGGAATATAAAATTTTCAAGGTTTGAAAAATATTTAAAATAATTAATTTACTAATACAACTGAAAATTATCAATAGTTACAAATTAAAATTTTCCTTTCTATAAGGACATAAGAGCCTAGTCTTTGAATTGATTGGTTAAAGATCTTATCTCACCCCATAGTTTCTGAGATAATAAATAGATTCTGTTTTCTGATTTTGTCTCAAAGTCACTTCGACGTGCAAAGTCGGTGTATGGTACCAAAATTTTGAATGTTATTTCATAAATGAATTGGTTAACTCTCTTCTACTTACGAGTAACCGAGTAATTGATTTATATTAATTATTACTAATAAATTTAAATCATAAGCAGTGCCTATTTTACTTAGCGTATCAAGATTGACAATTTCATCGAATAGAAGCCTTGAAACAACTACGACTCGAGCGAAATGTCCACAGACACGCTTTTCTCAAACAGCCCTGCGAAACGTTTACGCAATCACTTCAGCTCGCGAACAGCGCCAATTCAAACTATTCAAAGCCCCATTAATACAAGACCCGATCATAATTTTATCCCTCTCTGCTTGCCACAGCGGCTGCAGCGGCGGAAACCCGCGCGGCTCTCCATCTCGTATATTTATCCCCGCGAACGGCGAATAGTTACGCAAGCACTCGAGCAACTCGAGCGATGGACGGACAATATCCGCGCCTCTCTGTTATTGAAACGTCCGACGAGATGAAGGGAGAACTTTGTCGGCTTTGCAGAACGACAGCTACGTGGATATAAGGGATATATCGAAATTTGTTGTTTTAATCGAACATTAAATTCAATCCATTGTTCGCCGCGTGGGTCGTTCGAGCCTACTTTAGTACTTTGCTTATTCAGTGGTTTGAGTGTTATATAGCGTAAAACGCGTTCACGACGTGAAGAATGATGAAGAACTGCACGGAGGTAACAGCGGTAAATTTCGTTATGGGTTTTATCTTTTTTACGGCGAGTGATAATGCAGAATTTAGTGCACGGTTTTATATGTACGATTATGCCACTTTTTAGGTTTCAATACTTCTAGAATGAGCTATTATTTGCACTGCAGTACGTATACATTGATGAATGCTGTCATATATTTCAATATTTAGTATTTCTTGTGTCACAAAACCGACTTTTTTATTGAATCGTATACAAAAAGGTTTCTGTTTTAAAGAATACATTGTCGAATATCTGGTTGATTGAATCTTTTGATTATAACACAATTATTATAGCAAATAGTAATTAAAAATTATTAATTAAAGATTATATATTTAAAAATTTTGTTTTAAGCACAACTAGAGAGCCACGCATTCACGCATATTGTATTAGCGCTAATTAATTATTCTTTTTATTTGACTGTAGTAAAAACGTACTGATGAAAAGAAATAAAACTTCTCCCGTTTTAATAAAAAACTTTTAATTACTTTGTAACAAAGTACATACGAGAAAAGTCTAGCATACAAAGCTCGAAATTAGTTTATGAATATAGCGTAAACATATTTGCGAGAGACGAAAAAACGTAAATTAAAAATTAGAATAATAAAAATTTACAAACATGTAAAAGAGGTAATGCACATTTCTACCAGAATATAAATAACTTATCGATGAAATAAAACTTGAGGTCACCGACACCTGCTTATCAATCGCCCATATAATCAAAAACTTCGCATCAGCACTATATCAGACCTCAAAGAACACACAAGTGTCTTCTCGAAAATTATATTTCGCAGCATGCGCGCATGCGATATTATCACGCTGGCTGCACCGTCAAAGAAAGTTCCTCGCACGCTGGCGACGAAAGCTGCGCGTGCAGCTCGACGACAAAAGGCTCGTTCGCCGTTAATGGACAGACGTTTAGATGACCATCATCAGCTTTTGCCTTTATGCGCGACCACCTACCTCCCCCCCAGCTAGAGGTCAAACGCGACACGCAAATAACATTAACCTTGCAACAGCGCGGCGAATACCTTGACGAGACGCGCCTTTGCCCGATGAGGTTATGTGCGCATGGTTGGAGTCAGCTGTGTGGGCTATGTGCTGCGTTTGTTGCGTAGCTTTGTAGTTGAGAACAACTGGAACAGCTTTAGAATGAATACCTAAGCAGTTTAATCCCAGTTTAAATAGAGTAGAATAGCATGCATGATGTTAATAATTTGATTAGATATTATACTTATTATGCTAGATAGCACACACACATATACAAAGGCATACATATTCACACACGTACACATACACACATACATACATATGCACTTATATGCATACACACATACACATATACACATACGCACATACAAACGTATATTCATATATACATATACATATAGAAACATATGCATACAGACTAACACATACACATATCCATACGTACACACGCATACATATATGCACATATTTGCGATGACTTGATAAATGGTATTAGTAGACAAACAAGTTAAATAAATATGTTTCATAAAAACATTGTTTTTTTAACTTATAATATATCCCTTATGAAAAAAACCTGCAGGAAATCCCAGAGGAATTCCTACGGGAAATTCGGCAGGAAACTCTGCAAGAGACCTGGAGGATTCCCTGCAGGATTTTCTGCATGGTTTTAGTACTGTTTTTCTGTCGGAATTCCTGCAGGAATTTTTCTAGTATGGAAAATTGTTTATATCCTATAATCTAAAATTGTTGAATTCATTAAAGTAATTGAAAAATGTGTCTACATTAGGTGTTATCATATAGATGATAACACCAAAACTCAGGGATTAAGCTTCTTAACGTTTATTTATCAAATTATTAAATAAACAAATTATTTTTAATTTTGGATTTAAGAAGCTTAATTCCTGGGTTTTGTTGTTATCATTTGGATAGTAACACCTAATGTAGGCACATTTTTCAATTATTTTATTGTTTTCAACAATTTTAGATTATAGAATATAAACAATTTTCCATTCTAGAAAAATTCCTGCAGGAAAACAGTACGAAAATCATGCAGGAAATACTGCAAGGAATCTTCCAGGTCTCCTGCAGAGTTTCCTGTAGAATTACCTGCAGGAATTACTCCAGGATTTCCTGCAAGTTTTTTTCATAAGGGTATATTAATACGCTGTTGATATATTATCATATAATGAAATATAGTATAATGAATAAACAATATTGTTCAAAATAATTGATTTATTACTTATTAAATATTAGAATTAACCGAGAATTTTTAAAAAAATGTTTAATTATACGTACATTATGATGATCGCTTATATTACGCACAATACCTACCCGCAAGCTTTTAGAATCATGTTTCTGTAATTAGCATCTCACTAATTTACCCGTAGAAAAGCAGCCTAGTTTTCACTTTGAAACTAGTTCTGATACTCACGCCCGAGTCCGAATCCAAATAATTACTTTACGCCGGCCTCGCGCCAGCTCTCCATTCACTGAAAACGCATCTCATATTACTTACTAATGCACTGCGGCGTTGGGCATTCTCTCATATCAGCGATCTCGGCACATTCGTCGTGAGCGCGATCGTATTATAGCTATATACGGAGTTTCTTTTAGCGACGGTTGACCTGCTTGATGCATTCGAGGGGAGCAAACAGAATAACTCGTGCCAGAAGACTGAGCCACTTTTAGCGCATATTATGCTACCGAACGAAGCATGCATATATTTTGAATGAGAGATATTTTGCGCCGCATTGCTTAATTTTCGGAGCTTCAGTGTTTTTATCTGATCACTTGTCTAGATGACTACACGATTTCGCGTGAAACTCTTTCATTCATATTTTATGTTGAATATAATAATATATTGAACCTCTTTTGACACTACGGATTACTTTACATTTTCCTTGTCTGGAATATTCAGAAATAATACTGCCCTACAAATGAAGAAAGTACCTATTTGTATTTCACACAAAGATTGGAATCATATAAATAATTTCACATAAAAATGATTAGAACCTTTATTTCATTTTTTACAGAAATTACTAAATCGAATTCATGATCAATGATAAAACGGTGCTAACTACCTTATTAGAATGATTTCTCAAAAAGAGGTCCTGATTACGGTGGTCCTATAGCAAAATATTTAAAAAAAAAACGATTTTTATTTAATTTTTTGATACTTTTGTAGATTTTTATAATAAAAAATTATTTTGCGTTGGCAATATTGGCCATATAAATCATTTTAATGAACTTAATAGTTATTTATGCGTATTTTTCCTCCAAACTCAATATAGGTTTTATATATTGCGCACAATCAAGCTTGTTCCTAGATTAATCGAATCTTAACCCATGCCCAAATCTACCCTATACTGCAGGTAAACTTCAGCAAACAAAAAGAATTATAAAAAAGAATTTTTGATACATATTCTGCGATAGAAAAATTGTTTTAAAATCATCAGAAAATTTTTTCTTATTTTTACAAAAATCCGGTTTTCTCTATTATGGTTTTCCCATGTTCAGCAAGTGTTATGCGCATATAATTACAACGAATCAATCTGAAACTTTAAGGATATCTTATTTAACTTATTGGCATTACAACCATGAACTCCGACTTAAAAAAAAAGTATTAAGAATGTGTTGTCGATGAATACAGTTAAAAATGTGGTCTTTTTAGGTTATTTTTATAACGAACATTCGATATAATTTTTCTTTATAATTGTGTTTTTAAAAATTGAAGTTCACAGTTATGTGTATTACAGGTGTTAGAAATTTCATCATATTTTTCAAATGCTATACTTGCATTCCCATGTACAGTTTTGACAGTTTTGAAAAAACATAAATGTTCATTCGAAATTGTGAGTTTTTCCTACATAAGTATGGATATACTGTCTAAAAAATTATGAAAATTAACAAAATAATTTCTTTTTGATAACAAATATAACCACCAATTTAAAATTTTTTTATTATGTAACTAGCAAATTTGTCAAATATTATTATAGTACCATCTTAATCGATTTAAGGAATCTTATAATGAAAATTTACAATTAATAGATTAATGCTATAATTAATTTATTAGATACAAGCGTCAAAGTATTGCCAGTAAATAAAATTAAAGTATTATAAGGCAACAACAAATTTTCGATTTAAAACCTTTTATTAAATCTAATATTTTGTTATTATTTTACAAAAGAACTACAGTTATTATAAGATATATCAATCGAAAGATAATTAAGCCAACTTTATGTAAACGCAGATATTATTTACAAGTTCAAGGTATAATATAACAAACAATTTTTCTTCCATTTATACAATCTTTTTAAACTTAAATTTTGTTATTATTTTACACAAATAATTTTAAGGTTACTATTAGATACATCAATTGAAAGAAAATTACGTCTACTTTATAAAAACGTACATATTTTTTAAAAGCTCAACGTATAAAATGACATTAAATTTTATCGTTTCTTACAATTACTTAAACTAATATTTTGTTATTATTTCGTGAAAATAAGTTTAAACTTATTATAAAATATATCATTCGAAAGAAAATTACGTCTACTTTACGAAACGTACATATATTTTAAAAGCTCAACGTATAAAATAACAAAAAAATTGTTTTCGATTTTTACAAATTCTTCAAGATTTATGTTTTAGCTAAAATTTATTTTAATATTACCCATTCAGCTCCAAAATCTAATCATTTCTAAGTTTAAACACATGTATTATGCCTGCAAAATTTTAGCGCGTGATATGCTTCCATTGAAGAGTTATGGTGGATACAAATTTAGGTTTTATACATACACACACATACATGCAGGAAACATTTTTTGAAAAACCTATCGTATACCTATTTTTCAGTCTTAGGAATCTCGAAAATATCGAGATTCATCGAATCTCTGAAATAATGTTATCATCATTACAAAGCATTCTCTTTGAGAGAGAAAAAGGAGAATTTAAAATTATCTCACGCAATTAAATTAAAATAAAAATAAATGTTATGAAATGTCTGGGATTCTTTTTAAATTTTTAGCAAAATATATTGTTTAAGTTTGTTTTTCTATGAATTATTGAGCACTATACATATACATATATACACATGAGAAACTGGCAAATTAAAGAAAAAATGCTTAAACTTTTAATGTAAGAAATTTATGTTTTACTACTAATATACGAAGATTTTTTATACAATTATAACCGTAACCTAAAATAATATATTACAAATATGAATATCGATCATTTAAAAAACATATATGTAATGAAGTTATGTATTAATACCAACTTAGAAATACAGGACTGATTATGAATTGGCCCGTGCCAATATGCTATATGATATTCTGAGATTTTGTATATAACTGCATCGTCTACAATGGAATGTCTCCAAAGTCATTTTGCTCCGGCGAATTTGAAACGTGCTATCTAGTTAACGGTAATGAATGCTTATATCGGGACTTCTTGTTTAGCTTCTATATAAACTGGCAATAACACACTCCATTGATCATGTTTGACTACTAGATGGACCATTCATAGAAGACTTCGTAGATTCACTGTATAGTCTCATCGTCAAACTGATAGGTTCTTGGTGTACATTGAAAATTCACGTGCCATCAAGACACTCTTGACTCTATGGAACAAATAATACTAGACTAATTGATTTTTTCATTTACATAAGCGCCACAAAAAGTCATCTACAGCGTCATCAACGCAATTATTTCCTCATTCGAAAAACTGAATAAATTATTATAAAAATATAACAACAAATATTATCACAAGCGGAGATAACTGAAATTCCCAAAGAAAAGATTCTGAGTAACAGTTGATATGATTCCTGATATGTATTTTTAATCAAAGTTAATTCACAGTCATATCATTTCTGATTCAACAACGATACAAACATTGATCTGTATCAAGTTCGATCTTCGCAACAGATAAATCCGGATCGACAAGGGATTTTTGTCGCCGAAAAAATCGGACTGACGAGGATTCGAACCCGCTCCCCCAGAGCGGCCTCGCCTTAGGACGCAAGCGTCTTACCATCTGAACCTCGGTTACTCTTATTTAAAAATAATTTAATAATTCATTGTCGATCTATCAATATTTAATACTACTATAATATCAATTTGAAATAATATTTATTAACAAAAACATGTTCATTATTATTTAGATTCTTAATTAGCCTATTTAACAGATGGAATCTTAATGAGCTCTCATACATTTCCGTGCTACGTTGGTAATCAGTACCCTCAACAATTTTCCACATTTTATCTACTTTTCACGCTAATCGCACGCGAACGGTCAATTTTTAAGCCGTCTATCCATCTGGACCTGGCGTGTGGCCGTATAGTAGAGAGCGAGCTTAATTGGGACTTTGTACTTGACTCGCCATAAAACGAGCGCAAGAGAGGTAGCGGAAGAGAGAGAGAGAGAGAGAGGGAGAGGGAGTGACGTCGGTTTGCCTTTGGCCGTCGCGGAGAGAAAGAGCAAGCTGGGCCGCGAAACTGGGCTATACGGCGCAGCTTGGCGTCACTCGCCGGGAAATTAACGTCTGTTCCATAAGAGCTTTGAAATTCGTCGCTGAGTGCGGTTACGCGCTATCCCAATCTTTCTCTCTCTCTCTCGCTTTCTCTCTCTCTCCATCTCTCCCTCTCTCTAACTCTCTCTCTCTCTCTGCCTCTTTCTCTCTTTCTCTTCTTGCTTGCCTACACATTCCTCTGTGTGTGCGTTCCACTCGCTCTTATGTTCTGTTACGCGTTGCGCTTCATTGTTTCTCCCCTTGGCGGACTTTTGAATACATGAATTTCAATAGAAAATATATTCGCTTTGACAATAATGGCCACGGCAAAGTGTGCAATTACGTAAAATAGAGAGATACACTTGTCCCTTGGTGCACGTAAGGGATGAAAGGACAATTGCTTTCTTTCTTTTTCGTCGACTTTAAATTAAATTTGTTCGTTTATGTTATTTTTTAACAGCATCGAAGAACGAAATATTTTTGTAGATATACTAGAGTATGTTAGGATGACAAATAATAAATTAAAAACGTATTAGTGTATCTATCTATATTATCGATCAAGTAATATAAAGTTAAGATGTTTGTTACAAAGACTCATCATTACCTTTATACAGTTTTGTAAAGTAATTAATATACATTACTTAAAAAAGTACTTTTCATTATTCTTCAAAGTTCTGTTATTAGATAGTAACTATTTAAATATATTTTAAACCGTTTAAATATAGTTAAAATAATTTTTTTTATTTAAATTTTACATAAATTGAAAAGTATAGATTTGGTAATAGTCTTACTTATTATTGAATATGTATTAAGAACTTAATATTTATTGTAGATAATTAATTAATATTATAAATGTCAATGAGTGGGGATGTCTCCTTCACTGAAAATTGACTCAGACCACTTTTCATTGCTTATTTTATGGATGATACCATAGAGTGGGAGTTCGTCACTGTGTGTAGTTTAAAAGTGGTCTAAAAGCTATACGTATATACATATATGTTTTTTTTTTTTTTATTTAACGTCGCCATGTTTGTGCTCCCATGTGGTGCTAATCGACGACGGGGGTCTGCGGTGTGTTTGTAAATAAAGCACATGTAATTTTTACAGAGGTGCTTGTATCAATCGGCAGAGACTAGGATTCGAACCCGGGTCACCGGCGTGGGAATCCGACACTCTACCGACTGAGCCGCCGCAGGCCCCATACATATATGTTAAAATATATGGTAACGGAACTACCTCCGAAATAAACCGGAAGTAATTTTTTGCTTCTTCAAAGAGAACACCTTGTGACAATGAAAATTTTTTATCAGAGCTTTTGATGAATTTTTATGTTTCCCAGATTCCTCAGTCACAAAAACATGTTTTTAAAAGATATCTGTATGTATGTATACATGTATATATGTATGTATGTGTGTATGTGACAAAAATTGTAACCCTTCAAGGGAAGCATGTTATGAGTTAAATTTTGCAGATATGAGTTATTGCTCAACTTAGAATTGATTAGATTTTGGAGCTGCTTGATTAAAAAGAGTACTCTTTAAAAAAGAAATAGTAACTTTAAAAAATTATCAAAACTAAAAAAAATGTATAAATATATATGTTTTCTTTAAGTACACGTGTTTTCTTTTGATTGACGTATCTAGCAATGCATTTAATTCTTTTTTTTTTTTAAATATAAATTTTACAATATTCGTAAAAATTAAGAATAATTTTTGTTTCTTTATATGTCAAACATATTGAAAATAAGTACATTTTTGTGAAATAGATGTAATTTTCTTCCATTTTATATATATATATATATATATATATATAGCAATTATCTTGTTGTAATGACTTTAATGCTATTTTAGTGGAAGAAATGCGATTGAATTCTGAATAAGTATTTTTCGAAAATCGGCAATAATAATAATAATGATAATAATAATAATAATTTTAATAATAATAATATATATTTTTAAACGAGCTTTGAGGGTGTACCAAACTTAATTTAAAATTCAAATTTCGCGCCAAAAGAAAGTCAAGCGACTTCCCGCGGATCTCGAACTCGCGTATAATATATATATGCGTATGTATATTATAATACGCGCTAATATCAAAATGCAAAGACTACGATATAGTCGTTCTTTTTCGTTACGTTAGTTTTCCCCGGAAACTGTTGTATATTCTAATGTATTCTGTACGTGCCTAATCTTTAATTACAACTAATATAGGTAGTTGTTTCACAGTCGGTAATTTTTTGGCGCGAAATTTGAATTTTAAATTGACTTTGGTACCTCCTTAAACGATGTTAGTCTCATTACATTTGCAAGTTTATAGTTCTATATATTACTAATATTCAGTAAACGTTGCATTCAATTTTATCCCTTAATTCTTTAATTATAGTGGTTACAAAACAATTCTTAAATACACAGTATAACAAATGAGAACTGGTATCTCACACGCATGCACGCACACACATTCAGACGCACACACATACACAGACACACACATACACTCATATACACACGCACACGCACACGCACATATACACACACCAGCGCAGCCAAAACCGATGCCCAACCCGTGTAAAAGTATATCTATATATACCATAAATGTGTAGTGCCGGGCGTTGCTTTTGGCTAGACGGACACACACACACACACACACCACACACACGCCCTCATGCACTCACATACACACATACATACGCACACATACAGCGGACATTTTTTAAGAGTAGCTTATTCGAACAATTGAACTCTCCAAGTCATAAAGTATTTTAAAAGTAAAAACCACAAGTTAATTTTGGAGTATAATTTATTCTATAAAATGACTATATCGCTGCAAAGTTGTAGTTATAAATGAAGGGTAAATTTTACTCTGTAATAAAGTCAAAATTAATACTAAAATTATATTAATAAAGCATTATTATTTATTATATCCCTGGTAGAAATCTTATCGTGGCGCCCACATTCGCTATAAGGGTCTTTATAGGCAAACTAGATAGTACTAGACTGTACAAAACTCAACAAATCCACACAGATCTACATAGTTTTCTCAATAATAATATGTACGTATAAAATCTGTGAGGTTATATATTATTTATTGAACAGAACTTTTATTGTAAAAATTAATATTAAAAAAAGTTTAACATGCAAGTTTTCAATTATAATAATAAGATCTATAGTTCTATTCATACTATTTACATATAAAAGTAGTCAAAAAGCATATCTAACCTAAGGAATGAAAATTTAGAAATAATGTTCCTTGCATATGAAAAACAGTGATCACAAAATAATGTTATTGATTGATGTAGTTGTTTCTTGAAAAGTAATATATAAGTAATAATAATATCATATGTACAAATATATACTTTATGACATGCTTCATTTAAAAATTAGAATTTTAATTTCAGAACTACAAATAATTTTCTATCCATATGTGAGTTCTTATAATACATAAACTGCTCATCCGTGACATTTTCAAAGACAAACACATTAGTCGAACACATGTAGACGATAATTTTCTTTATAAGTAACAAATTACTATGTTTTAACTGGCCATAGATGTCAAATGAAAGTGTTTGATTATAAATTAATCACCATAGGAAATACAAAAATAGAACATATATATAATAACTCAAATACATTATTTCTTTTTAAAAATAGAAAATTAATCAGTTGATAATAAATGTGTGTGAAAATAGTTTTCCTTACATAAACCATGCAGGTTTGGAACATAATCAAATGTAAGGAAACTAATTTTACATAAACAAAATAAATATATGCACTAATACTTCATATAGTTATTTGGATATCTTAAATACAAAAACTCGATGCATCTAAAATTTGTTAACCTTACTAGAGGTTGTTTACATTTACTTACATTGGTAATAGGTGAACAATAACACGTAAATACCTTTAAATCAAAATAATACATAATAAGCATAATAGATTATGCTTCTGTTTCTTAAAACATAACCTTTAAGTGGTTTTTATCGTCATAATTTTGCTTATCTAGTGTTATCGGGGTAAATAATATGGGAAACTAGAAGGGTCGACCGTTACACGCCTTTATAGTAACTATCTAGTTTGACTACATAGATCTATACAGCGCGAGATTATTCTACATAGATCTATAAAGTGGACGGGATAAATTTCTACCAGGGATATTATGATTTTATTGTAAAAATGCGATTAATGTTATTTATTATTTATATAAAATTACAATATGACTTATTATACGTGTTTATGACCCAGCAATATAAGAATTCAAATTTAAAAACAAAACTAACCAATTGTGTTCGTTATATATACGTACGACTTATATTCTGCTCCGCAATCGCCAGAGCGTGGATGATACCATTTATTTTGAAATGAAGTTAAGAATAAATTATTGTTTATGCCTAATTTTAATTATAGTGAAAGATAATTGTAAAATGATGATAATTAGAAAGTTTCAAATACATTGAAATTAACGTTTAACGAAATAAAAACAAAATTATTTTTCGACCTTAAGAAAAATTCGTTAAAAAATTACTAGAAATTATCTCTCAAAAATATTTTATTCTATTCTTTAGTTCACTTCACGTTGGTTCTGTAACGGTAGAACGAATCGATAGTTTTCAAAGTTATGTTGAATAATATTAAACTGAATAAATGGCTTCTTTCAATATTCTAGTTTGATATTAACGTAAGATCGTTATTGTGAAATATATTAAAGTAATGTTAAAAGTGTGTAAAATACCTTTTTTCTGCTTTAAGATGTTGCAATAATAAGTTTATCCGAGTTGCCTCTGGATATTTATTCTTAATTAAAGAAAAAAATCAGATTAAGGCGTATTTAAATTATTAAAAAATTATTGTGATAAGAAACAAGACTTCTTATAGTTGCGCAGATAAAAAATTATGAACAAAATCGCTAGTAAATATATATATATATATATATATATATATATATATATATATATATCGTTGTAGCAGCGGTAGAAACTCTTTTTGGACGTATATATGCGGCCTAATGTAGAGGAGGATTGATGATCTAACCTTAAAAACGTATAGTGCAATTAAAACACCAAAAAAGCTATGCAAAATTCTCTTTCCTTATGATTACAGAAAAACGATTTAATTACTAGTTATTTTAGATATTTAATTAAGAATATAGGTTATAATAATTTATTCTAATAAGACTATTTTTTCATTCATGATAAATTATTACTGCATGTATTCTTATAATAATACGTAATATAGTTCTTTTAAGAGTAAGAATAATTTTATGTCAATTTTGGAGTAAATATTACTTTATTTCTTGTTAACCTATCATCTAAGTAAATATCGCTTCAAAAGAAGACAAAATTTACCCCAATTTTGAGTACTTCATCGTTAGGCACTTTTTACATCAGGTTAAGGCAGTTTTTACTAGGCACAAGGCAATTTTTACTGTAGCATTTTTTTTGCGTGTAGGGCTATGTTGAACTGCATAGTATGGTGGTCCAACATTTAACAATTTTCTAAATTTTTTATTGTAGCCACAAGAAAGTGGTAGCTTCTCAAATACATTTTAAAATTTGATTATTTGCACTTTGAACTTAATGTCTTGAAAAAAATGACGAAAAATTTTTAATCGACTATTCAATGTAGCCCTACAATAGAAATTGCGTTCTTACCACCAGAATATTTTACTTACTTAAAGAGAAAGCATTGTTCAATACAAATTGTTTTTGGTATTTATTAACTTAGAAACATACTGTATGACTTGAAGAGTTCGAATGTTCGAATAAGCTACTCTATAAAAATGTCCGCTGCGTGTGTATGTGTGTGTGCGCGTATGTGTGTGAATGTATGTGTTCGTCTGTGTATGTGTGTGTATTTGTGTGTATTTGTGTCTGTGCGTGCGCGTGTATTTTTTGTGTGTTGTGTATGTGTATGCGTGTGTCTGTGTGTGCGTGCGTGCGTGCGTGCGTGCGTGCACGTACCACAATTTTTTCAATCTGTGGCACACCTTTCCCAAACTTTACACAGATGTTTCCTATCATTACCCGGTGTACGCTTGAAAGTTTCTTTTATCTGTATTAAATTTTTTTTTAATTTTTTGCAATTCTTTTAATGTGGGAATGGTTGTTGGGTACCGAATTTTTTACATAATAAATCTTTTATTTTAGGACCGAAAACATTTTGATAGCTATGTGTTGTTTTTCATTTGTTCTAATGTGTAATAAATTTTTTTTAACATTTAAGGTAAAAGTACCAGTAAGTGGACACTTAAGGGCAAACAAAATACATACGTTAATATATAACGCTAAATTTAGCAGTATACTAGATGGTTTTGTATCCTACCGAAAAACAATATTATTGTCTATCAAATTAACCTTATAAACTTCTAATTTACTCTTTATTGCAAGAAATATTAATAAAAATGTAATGTAGACTAGTGCACTAGTAGCTGGACAAGCAAAGAACATTTGTCCTAATAACTGGACTTTGCTGTCCTAGTACATGGACACGTTTATTTTGCCTTATTTCTATTAAAATAATATATATTTATTGAGAAAATCAAGTTTGAATGAACAATAACAGTACTATTATTATATTTTTCGAGTGTATAAGTACTTAGTTTAAAAATTTAAGACTGATTATCACTTGAAAAATATTCTACTCATGTAACCTATGATGTGTCGGCAGATATGTACGCCATAACTTAAAAATGTCAAATTCAAGACATGAAATATAAACACTAACATTGCTAAAAGTTGAATCAAAATATTGACAAAGTAAATAATAGATCTAATAGTAATCACTTTTGAGAACTTAATTACGCAGAGAAAGGCGTGTTTTGTATCAAAGTATGTTTATAATATTGAAATTCATATCGGTGTCCAGGTACTCGGCACTCTAGCTTTTCTGTGTACTAGAGACTGGACACTTGCGATTAAATAAGCTCAAAAAAAATTTGGGCGTCGAAAATAATAATAAAATATTAAATAACTTCTAATATCAAAAAGGAATATCTTAGCCATTGCTTAAGAAGATGGCGTGCTGCAGTGCATGCTATAGTTCCATTACAAAACTATTTTTTTAGCATACAAATCAAACATAGAGTTTTATAAAAATTTAAATATATGTAGCTGGAAAGTAACAGATTATGATTACATATAATTTTTTTCATTAAACGCACTGTAATACCCGATATAACGTGATATTCGAGCTGCTGTCCAGATACTGGGACATGTCCAGTCATTGGTACACTTACCTTATAACTCATAAACTATCAGATAAAAATCAGTGAAATTTTTACTGAATATTAGTTTTAGAGCTTTTTTCCTGTAAATTTTTCGTTTACAATACATTTTGTTTCCTAATAGAAATTTTTTTTGTAATTCTTCATATAGCGCCTTGAAAATTGTGATAAATACTCTTTAAGGAGACAGATACACCTTTAAATTTTAAATTAATCGATAATATATTTTAAGGTCAAAATAAGTCATTTATCATATATTACTTGATTTTTTCGGTAAATTTGAACATTTTATCAAGGTATAACTAGAAAATCTTTTTGAAAATTGTTTTTATAGTCGCTAGGTTTCATTGATTGGCTATAATGAATACCTCTATACTTTTTGGACTACCGAAAGGTTTAGAGAGCCAATATGATCGAATTGACGCTTTCAAAATTTTATTAGGTTGTAAATACATGTAGTTATGATATAAGTGTGAGAATTTGTATATAGTAGTAATGACCAAAGTTATATTCTATTTAAGCGAAAATTCTACGATTTTTAAATATGTTATTATGAAATGTAACTTAAGTAGACTGTAACTTTGGTGAAAAACATTTATATACAAATGCCCATACTTATATCATAACTACCTGCATTTTGAACATAATAAAACATATAAAGCGTCAATTCGATGAGATTGGCTCTCTAAACATTGTCGTAGTCCAAGAAATAATGGATTTCATTATAGCCAATCCAAGGGTCCTAACGACTTCCAAAAAGATTTAAAATTTTTTTTTTAATTATATATTGATAAAATGCTCAAATTTGCCGAATAAAATTTGGTAATATATGATGAATGACTTATTTTAACCTTAAAATGTATTATATATTAATTTAAAATTCAAAGGTGTATCTGTCGCCTTAAATATTGGGTTATTAGCTGAATATTTTTGAGCCTATTTTGTTTTTCGCAATATTCTAAAATGTTAGAGGTTTTTCAATTATTAAAATATTTTTCCACCCTGTATATTACGACGACTATGAGCTTTATTGTGACAATTTTTTGACTATATTATGTATTATCTGTTTTTCAGTATTCTTTGCATAGCCAAATTGTAATATATTATAAAGTGATTATACCCAATACGGCCACCATGGCTATTGTAGCTATTACGTGATGCAAACGTTAAATAGCTAGTAAATTATGTACATGATGTCAGTAGAAATTTTTTAATTATTAAATTACTCCAAATAAACTCAATATGTCCTACTAGTTGTTATCTTCCAAATCTTTGTAGAATTGTCCTATATGAGGCATTGGTTGCAATAACAACTTAATTCGAATTAAGTTGTTTTTGTAGCCACCTACATATTCGTGTTTCGCAACCCTTAATTTAGTAGAATACGATGTTAAATACGTTTCTTAGAAGATTTGTAGATGAGTTGTAGAAATATTTCAGAGGCGCGCTTATGCCTATACAGTGCCGAAGAGCGGGAAAAAGCATGCGTGTCACGTGAGACCTATGTTATCTTAGTCTTTTTCTATCTCCTATATGTTCTTATTCACGTTCCGTGCGCATGTGTTGATCTACTATAATTTATTCCGCATATGTAGCTTTCACTTAATTCGATTATGCTAAAGATTTTGCTTTGCCGAAGTTAAATAACAGCTCACCATATTATAAACGAGTGGTTAACAAATATGTATTTAATAAATATTGTTCAAGGTAGTAAATATGCCGTTTTATACGTAAATGTCTCTTTGTTAAAGTCTTGTAAACAATCTATTTTTATAAAAAGTGATAAAATAATAATAAAAGCTGGTTTTGAGAATAATGTAACCAATAGTAAACGTAAATAAATTATTAATGTTCAATAATTTGATTATGTTATATATAAAAAGATCCATGAAGTTAAGTATATACTGTGATTTGTCTCGCGTTTTCCTAAGTATTTTACTAATGTGATTATTACTAATCAATAATTTGTGTATGATATTGGTAAACTATCAAATGATTATATATCCGTATTATTTATAAAAATAAAGTTTAATCAAGTTTTTTAAACGTAAATTTCTAAGTTATTTACGTTAATCTTTCAACGTATACCCGATCTCCGCAAAAACAACTGAATTCGACTAAATTATATGTTGTTATTTAACTACATTATTTAAATAAAAAACTACTTTTATTAGCATGACTATATTGTCCAGTGATTTGAATTTTGAATTGTATATGAAGTTTTACTGTTGCAACGCCGTTACCCTAAGCGGATACTGGGCGTAGTCGTCCAGAACGGACGGGTGGGTGCCTATCACCACTACACAGCGCGTCCTCAGGTTGCGGATAGAGGAACGACCCCTGAGAAAGAGGTTAGCTGCGAATAAAGCGAATAAGCAGTCGCGGACAGCCGATAGGCCCAGGCGTAGGTGAGATGAGCCCGCACTGGCGAACGCATTCATCTAGAAACACTACGCAAGCACCGCAACAACTACAAACACTATACAAAATCTCCTATCTTACTTTCTTCTTCTACCTTACTCTGTAATCTATCTCTTTTACCACACATTTCAAACAAAAATGGGCCAAAAATCCTGCTGTCGTGGAGGATGCGGGAGCGATGACAACTGCCCTGAGAGGGGATGTGTAGAATGATTCGCCACCTGGTCTTACATGGCAACGAAGCCAGCTAAGACGCGCTGCCTTGCAGGGGGGCGTTAGGATATGAGAATGAAACCGAGTGTGTCTGACGACGAGTTGACTATGTCCTCGCCAAAGTCGGAAAGCTCTCATACTTAGTTCTAGGGAGGTATGAGGGTTATCACCCCTAGACGGATGGACTCACCTGCGATCAGAACAGGATCCAAAACGCGCGGGTTTAACTTACTATCATGGCTCAAAGAAAACAAAACCAAACCAAAACCAAAAGAAACTTAAGGGTGGGAACCTGGAACGTACGCAGTCTACACAGAGCGGGCGCGTTCCGGGAAATCATAAATGAAACTGAGAGGTACAATTTAGATTTGGTAGCAATACAAGAAACTCGATGGAAAGATAACGCGATACTAGGATCCGGTAACTTCACCTTTTTATATGGGGGCGCGAGCGGGCATTCTCTAGGCACCGGATTTCTTGTTAACAAAAGCATCATACATTCCGTTAAAAGTTGCAATTTTGTGAATGACCGACTCTCGTATATCATCATCGAAGGAGCGTGGTATAATTACGTGGTTATTAACGTCCACTGTCCCACGGAGGACAAAGAGGAACAAGTCAAAAATCTTTATTATAAAACTTTAGAGCAATTAATCGACCAATTCGCGTCTTACGACACCAAAATAGTAGTGGGGGATTTCAATGCTAAAATAGGGAGAGAGGAAATGTTTAGGCCCACCATAGGCAAAGAAAGTCTGCACGAAACCAGCAACGATAACGGTATTACGGTCGTAAATTTCGCGGCCGCAAAAGATCTTATAGTCAAGACCACGTGCTTCAAGCACAAGGATATACACAAGGCAACGTGGACATCGCCGGAAGGGGCAACGCACAATCAAATCGATCATTTTCTTATTGATAAGAGGCGCCACACGAATGTACTCGACGTAAGGACCTATAGGGGGGCGGATTGCGACTCAGATAATTATCTAGTAGTGGCCAAATTAAGAGCCAGATTAGTAGCCGGTCAAAATAGTAAGCGAGCGAACAAAGTAGAAACCTTTGATATTGGAAAACTACGAAGCGGGGTAGAGCGAATCAAGTACCAAGTAGAAGTTAGCAACCGATTTCAGGCGCTCGAGGATACGGATGAACAGACGGGAGTAGATGACGATCCAAACAGGTTGTGGGGGGCTATCGAAAAAACTATAAAAGGGGCCGCGAACAAAGTACTGGGTAAGAAAAAAAGGCCGCAGAGCAAACCATAGTTTGACGAAGAGTGCGAACTCTGGTTTGAAAGGCACAAGAAGGCTAAATTAGATAGTGTACACAATGAAAGCGGTAGGGCCGTAGAAGAACACCATGAAATAAGAAAGCAAGTGCATGTGATTTACAGAAACAAGAAGCGCGAGTATCAGAAAAATGGAGGCACCGCGCTTACATCTAAAATTTTTTATCTAGTATGTGATATTTGGAGAAATGAAACAATACCAGAAAATTGGAAAGAATCCATCATCATACCGATCTTTAAAACGGGAGATAAAACAGACTGCAATAACTACCGGGGAATCTCACTTTTAGCTATCTGCTACAAAGTTCTGTCAAACGTAATACAGGCCAGACTCACACCATTCGCGGAAGATATAATAGGAGATTATCAGTGTGGATTCTGACGCAACAGGTCAACGAGCGATCAAATGTTTACCATAAGACAATTATTAGAGAAAAAGTGGGAATATTGCGAAACTATACACCAGCTATTTGT
Source organism: Gastracanthus pulcherrimus (assembly GCA_949152435.1). NCBI lineage: Eukaryota > Metazoa > Arthropoda > Insecta > Hymenoptera > Pteromalidae > Gastracanthus > Gastracanthus pulcherrimus. The sequence goes on along the minus strand of OX424575.1, from coordinate 21,975,848 downwards.
GGACTTTAAGAAAGCGCACGAGTCTGTCAAACGAAGCAAAATGTATGAAATCCTAGTGCTCCTTGGCGTACCAAAAAAACTCGTAAAATTAATTCAAATATGTCTGAACGGAAGCACTGGAAAGGTTCGAGTAGGCGGTAATGTATCCGAATTGTTCATGATACGCGACGGTTTGAAGCAAGGTGACGGGCTTTCAACGGTACTCTTTAACTTGACGCTAGAGCATGTTGTTAGAAAATTGCAGGCTAGCGAGCTAGGCGCAACACTCAATGGAACAACGCAAATTTTAAGCTATGCGGATGACTTGGATATAGTGGGAGATAATGGTGAAACGGTGGCGAGAAATGCGGAAATCCTTATAAATGCGGCTAAAGACATGGGGTTAGAAGTGAGCGAATCGAAAACGAAATATATGATCAAGGAGAAACTGGGCATTCGCGAAGCCGAGGGGGATCTCAGAGTCGGAAATTTCACTTTTGAATAGGTTAGCGAATTCAGATATTTAAGTACAGCTATAAATGATCGAAACGAAATTAAAGCCGAGATTAATAAGAGACTTCATTCGGCTAATGCCTGCTTCTACGATGTGAACAGATTACTTAAGTCAAAACTACTGTCGAAAAATGTCAAAATAAGGATATATAGGACTATAATAATGCCGGTAATCTTGTATGGGTGCGAAACCTGGGCGCTCACTAAAGCGGAAGAAAATCGTTTTAGGGTATTTGAAAATAAGGTTCTGCGAAAAATATACGGGCCAAAGAAAGATGAGGAAACTGGGGAGTGGAGGAAACTGCACAATGACGAGCTACATAATTTGTACGCGTCACCAAATATTAACAGAATAATAAAATCACGGAGACTAAGATGGGCAGGGCACGTGGCAAGAATGGGCGATGATCGTACAGCAGCGCGCATAATGAAAGGAAAACCGAAAGCAATGCGACCTCTTGGTAGACCTAGACGCAGATGGGAGGATAACGTAAAATCAGACGTAACTGAAATTGGGCGGGAAGGCGCGAAATGGATGGGGTTGGCACAAAATAGGAAAACGTGGAAGGCTTGCGTAGATGAGGCGATGAACTTTCGAGTTCGAAATGCCACTTAAAAAAAAAAAAAATATGAAGTTTTAAAATTGATTTTGACTCAACGCTAATTTAGGAAAAATTTTTAATGTCATTATTTAAACCTGAAAAACATTCCGAGTTAGATTTAGCTATTAATAAGCTACTTAATAAAGGCGTAATCGTTAATTGTAAGCCCTCACCGTGACAGTTCATATCACCTTACTTTCTGATACCAAAAAAAGATGGATCCAGTCGCTTTGTTTTTACCCTGCAACGTTTAAATAAACTTGTCACTACAGAATATTTCAAATTAGAGGATTTAAGAACTGCAGCAAAATTAGTTTCTCAAGGATGTTTTATGACATTAATTGATCTGCAAGAGTTTACATGTCTGTCATTTGGGCTCTCAATATACCCATTCTTATTTACAAAATTAATGACGCACATGATTGGTACTCTAAGGGTAAAAGGCATACTAGCATATCTACATCTTGATGTTTTTCTATGCTTTGGAAAAGATAAACAATTATGTATTTTTTATACTCAAATGCTCATAAATATGTTGGAAAAGCTAGGCTTTCTTTTGCATTTTAAAAAGTGTAACTTATTCCTAAAATGCGATGTACATATCTAGGTTTCATTATTGATTCAAAAAGTATGACCGACCTTAGAAAAAAGACAAAAACTGACTAGAATGAATAACAAGATCTCAAATATGAAAAATGAACAATAAGATAGTTTGCACATCTTATTGGTTCTCTTGAAGTCGTTTCTCCTAGACTCGAGTACTATAAGCTCACTTAAAATTGTTTGAAAAAGGAAGAAATAATGCGCTGGTTTGCGTTAGGGTAATTTCGACTCGAAAATGAAAATTTCCGAAAATCTGTCTGACGACTTTAAATGGTGGAGATCGCGACTCCGTACTGGAATTAGAAAAATAAGAAATTTCGATTTTAATCTAGAAATTTTCTCTAACGCATCGACGTCTGGTTGGAGCGCTGCTTGCAACGGGAAATCAACGCTTGGATTCTGGATCGAGACCGAAGAACAGTTGTATATTAATATTTTGATACGATGGCATTATCATATTTAAATAAAATGGGAGGTACTCACGAGCGGATGATAAATTCGATCGCTCAATATATCTGGGATTTGTGTGAGGAAAGGAAATTGTGGATTTACACGTCATATATCCCATCAAGAGAGAATGTTGAAGTAGATAAAGAGCCACGGATCTGTTTGCTTCGAAACTAACTCAAAATGCAAAAATTACTGTTGATAGCATCTCAATCCTGACGCGAATTATATAGACGCATTTACTATATGTTCGTCTCTGTGGTCCTTTTATGCCTTTCCACCATTCGCAATAATTTTGATAACATTTAAGAAAATTATACACGATGAGGGTATGAATATTGGGTACCACGGCTGGGCTGTCCATAGTGGTTGTGCCATGATGGATAGCCCAGCCGTGGTACCCATTATTTACGAGCCTATTGATAGCGGAGCCTATACATTTTACGCCCTCAACTAATTTGTTGACTTCTTCTTTCAGCTCAAAAGAACATCCGCTGATAGATACATATTGCTGGTAGTGGATAAGTGTTAGGTTCATAATAAGTGTTAGTGTTCATAATTTTGCAACAGAATAATATTTTTATATGAAACAAAGCTCAATTTAAAGCTCTTTTAGTCAAATTTTTTTTATCTTATTACATTATTTCACTAGCAAAATAACTTTTAGAGTTATGATACGAAGTATAGGTACTATTTTTTTATTGATATAGCGATTATTTTTAATACAAACGGTCATATCTTGAACCCAAGGGTCTATGAGAAACTACGGATGCTAGGCATCATGTTTAGGTACCAGCTGCCACTTCTTGAAGCTTTATCGAAACATGCGCTTCCCGCAGGTTGTGGACTCTCATTGTTAGTTTTAGAATACGTAGCTAGGACGGTACAAGAAAGAAATGAGGGAATTGTAATAAATGGCAACCTAACGCAATTGGTAGCATACGCAGACGATATAGACATTATAGAAAAAAACAGAGAAACTGTAATAAAAACATAGAGATAATAATAAAAACAGCTAAAGAAATAGACCTACAAATAAGCGAAGAGAAAACGCAGTACATGGTCCCTATCAGAGCAGGGCCTGAGATTGCTGATTTACTTGAAAGTCTTGGGCAAAACTTTAATAAAACGTAGACGAGTTTAAATACCTTGGCACAATAATAGACTACAAAATTGAGAGTCGTAAAGAAATCAAGGAGAGACTGCATTCGGAAAATACATGCCTCTATTCGGTAAAGTACTTATGAAAATCACGATTATTATTGCCAAAGCCTAAATTAGAAATACATAGAAAAGTCATTATGTCAGTACTTATATACGGATGCGAAACGTTGGCGTTAACCAAACGGAAAAAAAATAGATTTAGAGTGTTTCAGAATAGAGTCATTAGAAAGATATTTGGGAGGAAAATAGATGACGTTGGAATGTTTTACGTAAACAAGAAATACATAAGTTATACGGGAAGTCAAACATTACTAGAGTGATAAATCGTGAATACTAGGATAGGCTGGGCACGTAGCTAGGGTGGGAAATAAAATAGCAGCACTTAAAGTGCTTGTAGGAAAGCCGACAAGCATAAGGCCCCCAGGTAGACCAAGATAAACGTGGGATGATAATATTCAAATTGACATACGAGAAATAGGATGCTATTTGGAGGATTGGATCATACTCGCAAAACAATAAAGAAAGATTACGTATCTTTGGGAACAAGACTATGGACTACACAACTTCGGATAATTGGTTATCATAGCTATGGTGATGATGCAAGCAAGACTAAAGCCGACATAAAGACTATGTAATAGCTGTGGCCCTGCAGGCACTGTTGTTGCTATCATTACTATACGTGACCTTTATAACAATACTACTACTACTACTAATAATAATAATAATAATAATAATAATAATAATAATAATAATAATAATAATAATAATAACAATAATAATAATAATGATGCATATTCAGAATTAAAAATCATATTTCTTTAATAAAATAACCTTTAAATAATTAAAAGATGATGGGGGTTTAAAGTTGCTATGCGACACTAGCAGACATCGCGTGAACTACGAAAATGGCCGATTAGAGTATATACACCTTTTACATTGGATTCATATGGGAGATCTGATCTCACCTATTGTCCTTTACTCCAAAACATAGTTTATGATCTTTGAACATTCTGCTGAACCATCGTGCTGCATTTATGAGTTTTCATAATGTCTACAATTAAAGTGATAACCATTATTTTAATAGAAATTTACGAATCCCATTTAAACCCATCATAAAATGCATACCTAAACCGGCCAAATGGGCTAGTCGAATATTTCTGACATATCTAAAGTATAAAATTAAAGTAAATTAAACCAAAAAATACAGTTCATTTTAGAAAGAATTGTATTTCTTTAATTAATTGTTAAATTGTTAATTAGTTAAATTGTTAAAACATTTAGCTATACATACGTATTTGGAGAAGAAAAAGTTACTTTTCGTTTAAGCTGTTGCATTTATATTTATGATAAATAAACGTGATGACCAATGCATGAGAAAATAAATCTCGATATAAGGTGAATGTCCCGATTTCTGATCATATAAGCATTTTGCATCAAACAAAAAGGTTTAAAAAGTTATTCTAACATTAATTTATAAAGCAGATATGATTATTATCTTAATTATGAATCGAACAATACAATGTAAATGCGTAAAACCCATTTTAAATACTTAAATATTAATAATAGTCCATTAAAAAGTGTATGCAAAATGCACCTATTTCTGCTAACAGCAAAAAGCGATGATTTCGATGTGTACCTATTTCTGATCACCGTTGATTTTATAGACTTCATTCATATGATGTGTACGGTTTTATTGTATTAGTATGTTAATACGCGTAAATAACACAGGCCGACAACATTTTCCTGAACCAATAACCCAGAGACCAGACCATACTTTTCCGAAGGTTTTTGGCACGCTGAATCCAAATCCGGATGTAATATAGCAGCTAGTCTTACATGTTTTCTCATTTAGACTACTTTCCTGAGAATAATGGCGCATTCAGCGAAGAAATGGGTGAACGCTTTCATCAGGATTTCAAACAAAAGGAGCGGCATTTTCAAGGTAGGTGGGATGAGCGGATGATGGCGGACTATTGCTGGTCTCTGCATAGACATAACGTATCGACTGTCTATAGGCGCAAGTCATATAAACGATCGTTTCAGGAGCAGCGACAACGTTTTCATAAGAAGTCAAAGTGAGGTTCTTTATGTAAGACTAGCTGCTATATTACATCCGTCATTTTGTAACATATTGGGTGGGTCAGTAGGTATTCTGTACTTGGAATATTTGACTGCAGATTCGAGCTCGGAGAATCGGGAAACTTCCAAGTGACGACTTAAAAGACCATTTCCAAGATTTTGGTCAACTATGGCTATGGCCCTTGGCAACGATAGTCGCGATATTTGATCCTCCATTTTGAATTTGGAAATTCTGACTCCAGATTTGAGATCAGCGACCCCGAAAACCCCCGCGTAACCGATCTCCAGAGCTTTTCCAGTGTGTTTGGTGACTTACTATGGATCGTGGTAATCATAACCGCCATTTTGGATCCGCCATTTTGAATTCGGAAATTCTGACTCCAGATTTGAGATCAGCGACCCCGAAAACCTCCGAGTAACCGATCTCCAGAGCTTTTCCGGGATTTTTTGTGACTTACTACGGATCGTGGTAATCATAGCCGCCATATTGGATCCGCCATTTTGAATTCGGAGATTCTAACTCCAGATTTGTGATCAGTGACCCCAAAAACTACCTGGTATGCATTTGCAAGCGGTTTGACAGCAATATCAGGAAGAGTTTGTTTATCCGAGTATAAACGGGGCTATGGGATAGGATGTCTAGTAGATAAGAAACACTGATACATTACAGATTGAAATCGATATATCTCGAGAAGGAAAAGTCGAATCGAAACAAGCGAAAATGAATTTTGAAGGGCAAGACTAGTACTTTCAGATGCCGCTGGTCGTTTTGTATTAAAAAATCAGTTGGCGGCATAACATAACCTCAAAAACAGCCAAAAACGGTGATTTTTGCACTTTTAGGTTAGGATATCTCGAAAACCTGAGGTGATAGAGCAATTCTGAGGCCGGATTTGGATTCAGCGTGCCAAAAACCTTCGGAAAAGTATGGTCTGGTCTCTGGGTTAAAAATCTTGTCGGCCTGTGTAATTTACGATGCATAAGTAGAAAACAGTGTACATATTGTATAAATACAACTCAAACGTTATTTTTTTGTGATTAGAAATAGGGACATGCAGAATGCATCTGCGTCTAACCTCAAACTATCACTATTATCAGTTTGTTAATCAGAATTTACAATATTTTTAATTCAACACTACAGTTCTTAGTTGGAATACTAAAAAGGTACAGATAGCTAGGATATAATACATATTAAAACAACCTTCATATCTATAATAACAGAAAAACTTCGAGCGATTAGAAATAGGGACGTGAGCAGAAATTGGGACATTTGCCTTATATGAGTTCTAACTGACAAGGAGAGTGCACACCCTGTGGGATACGATTCTTTTATGATATTATGGAGGTTGTTTCTGGTACCTAAAAATATAGCGTAACACCCGTAATCTTTTCCAATAGGCCCCTGTTTTCGAGATATGAAGTATTAGGCTTCAAATATGCGTTATTTCAATGAAAAAATGTGCCTCTTCATTTCATAATAACTCTGCAGAATTTCATGCTAAAAAGATTGACCCAAAAGAAAATCAAAGTACGTGAAAAGAGCTGAAATTTATGCTTTTATTCGTATCAAACTATTATTCTAATCCAAAGTTATTAAGAATTGAAGATGATGATTTAAAATGCATGAAAAATCATCATTATATTATTAAACATTATAAAGAACATGCTGTGATAAGTAATTAATCAACAAATTCATATCTATTGTAGTGGAAGTTTTACTATGTACTGAGGCATATTAATAACATAAGTAATAGACATTTGAGCCTCAGATAAGATTTATGAAGTAAGAAAAATAACTGAATTTGTGATGGAGGTATTTTGTATTTACTTTGACGTAAGCCATTTGTGTTACGCATATTATAGAATGATGAACATCATTTATCATAAAACTGATAAAGGTTATGATTTATTCAATATATAAAGCTATAAACATTCGTTGAAGATTATCTGAGATTCATTCTCGAACCGACATCGAGCATGAAGCTGCTACTAATTTTTGTTGCGCTCTGCATAGGACTGGGTAAGCAATAAATATATTTAACAGATTACTAAAAATTAATTTGTGTAACTACTTCATCATAGTAATAAAAATTTAAAGGGACCATTTAGAACCATATAAAAATTGCAAATAAATTAATTAAATATTTGTAGGTGTAGATAAATTATTCATCATATTAACTACTATTTTACAGTAAATTTAAACATTTTCTCAAAAAATAATGCAAAAAATTAAAACAATTTTTTTGTTGGTCGTTAAACCTCTTTGTTTAGCTTTAATACAATTTTGTACATTTCTTGCTCTGCTGCAAAATTTTGGGAATTAAACTGATGGCAATCGAGTTTTTGTGTATCTATAGCGTTTAAAGTACATATATTTAGGATATGGGTGCGGAAATAAAAAAAAAATTATTGGGAAAAATTATAGCCTATTTAAGACATATTTTATGATAAAATTACAAAAAACTTGAACAATTCACATATAAATAAGCGATAACTTTGGCCAATCATTTTGTTTTTAACCCGCTCACTACAGCTCTATATTCCAACCGTGGAGAAATTCTTTTTGCTTCCTCACAGAGGAAGCTTTGTGATAGTAAAAGAAAGTTTTACTAAAAACATGTTAGAAATACCTTTTGAGACTTAAGAAATCAAAATACACTATTATTAGAAAATGACTGTTTGGATGCGTGCGTGTGCTCGTCCGTGTGCATCTGCGTGTGTATGTGTGTGTATGGACGTGTACCAGCATTACTCTGCATATATACATTGAAACTTAATGTTTCAGGGTTTATTTTTTTTGTTTTTCTTAAAAGAAGGCGGCACAATAAACAATTTGTTTGTTTCTCGATGTTTCTTTATTTTTGTAGCGATTTTTCAATTTTTGGGTTTTAGTTTTTCGGGTTTTTAGATACCTTAGAAATACTGTCATCGATGCATTGAAAATGAATTTAAAGGAACATAAAATTGCCTAACTTTTCCGATGCGGAAGTTTGGATAACTTCATATCCTTCTTTTATTAAACACGATAACGTCCATTTCTGTTTAAACAATTATATTTCTGAAACATATGAAAATTTTTTTTAAAAATTGAGATAATTTTGAATATGGAGAAGAATATTCAGTCAAATTTTTGTGTTTTGACCTTTTTCTTTTGTCAAGAGAAAAATAATTTTGTTCAGAAAATTGATTTTATTTCTTCGACTATAACTTAAATAAAGCGACAAAATTTTATCTTATATTTCACATTATATCTGATATTTTTTACATTAAAAAGTATAAAGAAATATTGATCTAAACAATGACTTCTCAAAGGACGAACAATCTATATATTTTTTCACATTTCTTTTACGATTTCTATGCTCGGGGCATAAAGGGTTTAGCCCCGATTTATTTCTTTTTAAAACACATGAATCAATAAACAAACGCTGGTATCAAAAACTAACCATAACTATTATGAATTATTCCAGCACACTGTATCCATGTCTTCCCGCCGTTATTCCCAAAGCGTCCCTGCGCTCCTGGTCAATCTCCCCGTCCCTTCCGTCCCTGCATTCCCACGCGTCCCCTCCGTCCCAGTCCCCGTGCAGCCCGTCAGATCAGCCTGAACCCCCAGGCTGACGCCACGCAGGAGATCTACGGCGCGAGAGTGGGATTATCACGACCGGCCTTTTAAGCGCCTCGCTGGGCCCGGATTATGGAGCCTGCTACGTAAGTTGAATTTCATGAAATGATTACTATAATAAGTGTTTCCGTTTCATCGAAAAAATACGCTCATAAGTTGTTTTGGTAAGGTAGTTGTAGCTAAATTTGACATTTTTGGGAATCTTTGAACATTTTCTCTACATCTTTATAAAAATATTATATGCATATGGTTGTATTATTGAAAGAAATGTATCTGCGCTAGACTGAGATATTCATCATTGAAGTTTCAATATTTCATTTGTAAGCTCAATTACAAGTATTTAATGTTTAGATAACCCTAACATTTTTACAGTGATGTAGAATAAAAATAGATATTGGAATCATTTTTAACACTTCAACAACGCAAATCGACAAATATTAAAGCATTTATTGTGTTTGTAATTTTAGAAATTCTTATAATATGTTCATAAGATAAGGTAAAACTAATTAGCATATTTAATAAGCAGCTTAATCTAGTTGTTAATAGGATTTCGTTACGTTACAAATCACATAAAGAATATGTTTTTATAAAATAATTTCTCTTAGGGTGACAGCGGCGGACCTTTGGTTTTGGACAACAAGCAAACTATTGTTGGTATCGTTTCTGAAGGTATCGGCCTTGGCTGCGAATCAGGTGTTCCAGATCTTTACACGAACGTATCCAACTACCTGGACTACATCAATTCTGAGTTAGCGTTAACTAGTTAAATTAGCTAGTTAAACGTACTTAAATTTCTTTTGTCACACAGTACATCTTCGACTTGTTTAATCATAATATTTATCATATTTATAAAAAGTACATATTGAACTGAAAATAAAATGCTTTTTCTAAAACGTTTTTTAAAATCTGTCATTTATTATTTTAATTTATTAATTAATTAAAACAACACAATTATTATAAATGAATTAGTTAAATATAAGTAATTTTGGATGCAGCAAATTATTTTTTTATTTGACATTTCAACATATCACGCATAATCAAGAGTAATTTTATTTTAAAAAATTATCATCCAATTTGTAATATACAACATTGCACGGAAATTCGCTAAAGCAATCCAAACTCAAAAATGATAAATAAAACACAGTATTGTTCCCTCTCTCCGCACAAAAACAAGAAAAGTCCCATTCTCACCGTTGGGTAATTTTGTATTGCCTTCAATTTTAGGTATTCCTGTTATAGCTTTTCCTCGAATAAATAATATAAGATTTTGATTATTACCTGCTAGATGAACTTTATTAATCTCTAGAATATTTATTGCAAGAGGTACAGGGACGTGGTGAACTGTTTCTCCCCCTTTATTTTCAAGATTTTGGCATAATGGGCCATCTGTAGATTTATCAATTTTTTCTTTACATATTGCAGGACTTTCTTCAATCATAGGATCTACTAATTTTATTACTACTATTTTAAATATAAAAGTATATAGACTTGAAAATATCCCTTTATTAGCTTGGCCTTTCCTTTTAACTGCAATTTTATTACTTTTATCATTACCTGTTTTAGCAGGGGCTATTAGTATATTATTATTTGATCGTAATTTAAATACTTCATGTTTTGATCCTCGGGGGGGGGGGGGGGGGTCTAATTGTATATCAACATTTATTTTGATTTTTTGGACATCCTGAAATTGATATTTTAATTGTACCTGAATTTGGTTTAATTTCAAATATAATTTGTAATAAAAGGTTTAAAAAGAAACATTTGGGGCTATAGGAATAATTTATGCTATAATTTCATTTGGTTTATAAGGACTTATTGTTTGAGCTCATCATATATTTACTGTAGGTATAGATGTTGGTACTCGGGCATATTTTACTTCGGCTTCTATAATTATTGCAATTCCTACGGGAATTAAAATGTTTAGATAATTAGCATTTATGAATGGAATACAAATTAGATTAAATATTACTAATCTCTGATTACGATCTTTAAAACGGGAGATAAAACAGACTGCAATAACTACCGAGGAATCTCACTTTTAGCTACCTGCTACAAAGTTCTGTCAAACGTAATACAGGCCAGACTCACACCATTCGCGGAAGATATAATAGGAGATTATCAGTGTGGATTCCGGCGCAACAGGTCAACGAGCGATCAAATGTTTACCATAAGACAATTATTAGAGAAAAAGTGGGAATATTGCGAAACTATACACCAGCTATTTGTGGACTTTAAGAAAGCGTACGACTCTGTCAAACGAAGCAAAATGTATGAAATCCTAGTGCTCCTTGGCGTACCAAAAAAACTCGTAAAATTAATTCAAATATGTCTGAACGGAAGCACTGGAAAGGTCCGAGTAGGCGGTAATGTATCCGAATCGTTCATGATACGCGACGGTTTGAAGCAAGGTGACGGGCTTTCAACGGTACTCTTTAACCTGACGCTAGAGCATGTTGTTAGAAAAATGCAGGCTGGCGAGCTAGGCGCAACACTCAACGGAACAACGCAAATTTTAGGCTATGCGGATGACTTGAATATAGTGGGAGATAATGGTGAAACGGTGGCGAGAAATGCGGAAATCCTTATAAATGCGGCTAAAAACACGGGGTTAGAAGTGAGCGAATCGAAAACGAAATATATGATCATGGAGAAACTGGGCATTCGCAAAGCAGAGGGGGATCTCAGAGTCGGAAATTTCACTTTTGAAAAGGTTAGCGAATTCAGATATTTAGGTACAACTATAAATGATCGAAACGAAATTAAAGCCGAGATTAATAAGAGACTTCATTCGGGTAATGCCTGCTTCTACGCTGTGAACAGATTACTTAAGTCAAAGCTACTGTCGAAAAATGTCAAAATAAGGATATATAGGACTATAATAATGCCGGTAATCTTGTATGGGTGCGAAACCTGGGCGCTCACTAAAGCGGAAGAAAATCGTTTTAGGGTATTTGAAAATAAGGTTCTGCGGAAAATATACGGGCCAAAGAAAGATGAGGAAACTGGGGAGTGGAGGAAACTGCACAATGACGAGCTACATAATTTGTACGCGTCACCAAATATTAACAGAATAATAAAATCACGGAGACTAAGATGGGCAGGGCACGTGGCAAGAATGGGCGATGATCGTACAGCAGCGCGCATAGTGAAAGGAAAACCGAAAGCAACGCGACCTCTTGGTAGACCTAGACGCAGATGGGAGGATAACGTAAAATCAGACGTAACTGAAATTGGGCGGGAAGGCGCGAAATGGATGGGGTTGGCACAAAATAGGGAAACGTGGAAGGCTTGCGTAGATGAGGCGATGAACTTTCGAGTTCGAAATGCCATTTAAAAAAAAAAAAAAAAAAATTGCAGGTTTAATAGTAATTATTCTATAAAATTGTTCAATTGATATTACTTTACAAGATACTTAGTATGTTGTAGCCCATTTTCATTATGTTTTATCAATAGGGGCAGTATTTGCTATTTTTGGAAGTTCATTTATTGATATCCAATAATGTTTGGAATAAGAATAAATAAAAAATGATTGAAAATTCAATTATTATAGTATTTACAGGGGTAAATTTAACTTTTTTCCTGAACGTTTTTTAGAGTTAAGAGGAATACCTGGACGATACTCAGATTATCCGGATTCTTATTTATGTTGAAATTTAATGTCTTCTATTGGTAGGGTTATTTCATTATTTGAACCATTATTATTTTTATTTATTTTATGTGATAGATTAATTTCTAATCGAGTTTAAATTTTTCAAAAACTTTAAATAATTCAATTGAATGATTAGTGGAATATCGCGCTTAATACACGTAAGAAAAAGTATAACAAGGTAACCCATTTTATCAAGTGGAATGGACAAAAAGCAAACAGTAAGCGCCGCGGCGAAATAAGGAGAAAAAACTGCCTGCGCGCTGAGGCGTCACTACCCCGGCTTTTAAATCTTTTTTTTGACATCCCGTTGCGGGTGAATCCCACGCAGGCGTGACACGCAACGGGAATGCGTAAAAATGAGCCGATATTTTTCAGAATGCGGTCTCCCACGGATTAAGCATGCCGCGCTTTGTCTCTTTCCCTGTCTCTTAGCTTGTGAAATTGATCGCGCGCCACTTCGCATTTCTAGGCTTTTTCAAACTTGCGCGCGTTCTCAAGCTACACTGAACATTCGAGCTTTGCATTTTTCGGATTTGCGTTGGGTAATACATGCTTATTGACGTACGTAAATAGCCATAAGAAATTATTAGTTTGGAGAGGAACATTACACTGTACAGTTTTCTTACAATTGTTAACATTTATTGGTACTGTGAAGGTCTTTTTTATTTTTACTTTTTCTAAACTTTCAATTTTTAATTTATATCCATTTATTATTATTATAATTTGCAAAGCGAAAAACATACAAGTATCATTTTATCGTAAAGTATGAAAAAGGAAAAGAAAAACAAATTCAACCCCTCTGTCGATGCCGACGTGTGTAATAAAAGGCGTTAAAAACAGAATGTCTTACGAGAATCGACGAGAAATTAAAAATAAATAAAACAAAGGATCGAATATAATAAAAAACCGCTGCTAATGGCTTTAGCACAATGCTTTATCAAAAACATTAAATGCACAATCATTAATTGAATATTTACATTGATACAAGTGACTTTATGAGCAATCAACAATGCTATAGATAATGTTATAGACTACGATGTTAAACTAGATTAAAATGATGCAGTTTTGTCTAACTAACTTAATCAGTTGTATGCAGAACTAAATCACAAAGTAAAATTACAAAATTAAATGAAAAATAGAAACGTGTTAAAAAGTGATGGCGACCATAAAAAGTGATCATATGAAATGTATATTCACAATTATAAATCGTATTTTATTTACAAAAATAATTTAAATTATTAGTCAGATACATAAATTGAAAGGAAATTACGCTTTGTATATGAATATATTCACATTTCTTACTTATCTAATGTATGAATTTACAATAAATTTATTTCAATTTTGAACAACTTTCAAAGTTAAAATATGCATTTTTTTTAACGAAAACAACTTTAAAGTAACTGTAAGATACATCAATCGAAAGGAAACTCCGTGAGCTTTACGGTTAGGTGCATATTTCTCACATATTAAACAAATATAAAATAAGAAAAATATCGTTTGCTAATTTTACAAATTTCATTCTGTTTGAGAAAGCAATAAATAGAAAAATCAAGATTTAATCAGACATTCAATAGTAAAAATTTAAAGAAAAATCTTTTTTATGTTTTACACTTTATACAGATTAAAATTTTTGCTTAAATGCTTACGATTTTATAATTCCATCATGCTCATATCAGTTTTGTAAGTCTCCTATCAATGTTTAAGCTGGGCCGTCATAGGCCATCCATCGGTATCCTCCTTACACTCTCTCTCTGTCTCTCTCTCTCTCTCTCTTTCTCTCTCTCTCTCTCTGTCTCTCTCTCTCTTTCTCTCTCGTCGCCGTCCAACTATGCCATCTCCGAAATTCTTGCGCTCCTTCTTACCCTTTCAGCATGTAATTCATTCGCCGCTCGGCGAAGCGTGCGCGCAACTTTCCGCACCGTTGGAATCTCCGAAAGCTATGGCACGGCAGCTACGCGCGCCAAGGAGTTTCGCCTAGCTGCAGCGTGCAGGCATTTGTGTCGCGCTTATGCGCCGCGAACTTAATTAATCGGAAATTAATGAGCACAGCCTGGCGCCGTACCGCAGGTTCACTACCCTCTTGGTTTCCGTCTCTTACACTGCCGCTGTATTATTTATGTAGCGAATGATCCGTATATGTGTGCGTAATGTATTCATTGCAAGTGTATGCATATAGGTACAAGTGTTTTGTCAAACTTGAAAATGATTGATGACAACATTAGTATTCTTACGGTCATCGTGAATAAACTAGCAGTATTAGTATAATTTTGCACGGGAATTACAGCTTGCTACCCAGATTAAAAAAAATTAGTCTGATGGCATAAGCCTCGCAAATGTCTGGCCATATAAATCTGACGAAAATCTGGTAGAAGTCTGGCATACGCTGCTTCGTCAGACATTTATTTTTGACTATCTCAAAAGTCTGGCAGAAAAACGTAGATTATATACCAGATATTTGTAAAAGCTTAAGAATATCTATGGAAGACATCACATGTCGATTTTTCTAATGATCTCGAGGCAGTGTAAAAGGAAAATATGGTGACCCGCTTTCGAATTATGCGTCTGATTATTACAGTTGAAAATCTGAGCCAGGATATACGAGCTTCAAATGATAAGGACGATAATGCTTTCGTGATTTCATTGAATTTGTTTAAAGAACAGTTTTGTACGGAAGGAATGCTAAATTTTAGGACTATTTGTTGAAATATATGAAAATTATCATTAAATAGTTTTTAACACCTAAAGTGGTTTTACTACACCGCCATCCATGTGCAACTAAATAATTTTCTTTTATTTTAGACGTTCCTATTTAAATTACTTATGGCCATTGTTCAGAACTTTAATTTTCATGTGCAATACAAAACAATGTAGAAGTGCCTGAAGAAAAATAACATTTTTTTACTTACTCAACAGTTTTGTACGATAAAGTACAAATCATACATTGTATCATTTTGTTGAAAGATATATAAAAGAATAAATATAAATATATCCGGATTTTTCGGTGGCGGGGATTGAGCCTGTAACCCGCTACCTAGTTAAGGACAGTATTGCCTGTATATGTAATTAAAGAAAAAAATCACCTATATTCCGCGCGATGTAGCCGCAAGGTACCAATATCATTAAGTATTGTTTTGGAAAGAATTATTATTAATAAAAACTAAGCCACTTTTTATAGAGTTTTAGAACCTGATCAATTCTGTGATTTGAGATCAAAATAAGAAAAATTAAATTTCCCATCATAAAAAATTAAAATCAAAGCAATCTTAAGCGAAATTTATTTAAAACGTAATATAGGGGAGACTGGGGTATAATGGTGCATTAGATGAAATGTACTCTAAATAACGTAAGCATGATGCAATTCAATAAGAAAAGATTTCTTTCAGTTCTTTGCTATGCAAAGAATATTTTCCTACGTTACTGCTTTAATTATTATTCGAATACATCGAAAATCTTGATGTTCAAAATCATTGAGGTATAACGGAGCACCCAATTTGGGTATAACGGAGCGATACGTTATTATTGCCAAGATGGCACATAAATCACATTATTAATTTTTTTATTTATTGTTATCGTTATAACTTATAGAATTACTATCTAAATAAATTACTCTAATTTTTATTACGCATAGAAAACAAAAAAAATAACATTAGTTTTTTAGCGTTTTTTGAAAGATTTTAAATACAACATATTTGCCTTTAACGATGCTTAATAGTTTACATATATTTTTAATAGCTACAATAGGTCATCTGATTTTTGTGTACGTTTACCTATTGCTATTTTATATATTGATGTCAAAAAAATTCTTTTTGTTTGCAAATTGAACTTTTATTATATCTTTTTACCTGTTCGATTTTACCCCAAAACAACTACACCGTTATTCCCCATTTGCATGTTTTAATATCTTACATCATAACTTCGTAACCATTCAACCGATTTTAATATTCCAAAAAGTAAACTAAAGTTGAAGAAAGAACCCACAAAACCGCCTAAAGGGATTTTTTTTAACAAGCAGGAACATAATCGGTTGGCGATTTGAAAAAAAGCCATCATTAAAGAATTTATTGTTTTTTATCATCTTAACCCATTTCTTCCCAAGCGGCTATTTTATAGTCGATTGGTTTTTTGCCTAAAAAATTGTCGAAAAAAAAATAATAATAACCAATAGCACTTTTCTGAATTATAATTGTCCGCTCTTTCTGATTCTGAAGTCAGAATTTTGACATTTCCGTTGGAAAATTTCAAAATGGCGGTTTTAGGCAAAAAACCAATCGACTATAAAATGGCCGCTTGGGAAGAAATGGGTTAAGGGAAGAAGGTAAAGATTTTTGGTAAAAAAATCGATTTTTTTTTAAGTGGAAATACACTTATTTATATCTTTTTCTTTCGAAATTAAAAGTTTTTACGCGAAAACTAATTGTTCTATCGACTTATTTACAGCTGTAAATAAATGGTTGATCATGCTATTTTTATTGATATTTATGCTCAAACTCATTTTTCTCAAAACTTAATTTTCATAACTTACTTTGTAAGCCTGCGATACAATTCTTTGTGAATCACGCTGAAAATTTTTGTACTCTCATTTTAACATATTTTTAACAATTTTAAAGAGAGTTTTTTTTATTATTACCTAAAATATCATTTTTAAAAATATAAGTTAATATTAAAATACTGCTTATATCACAAACAATAAATTTTTCATATAGAATACAACCTCAGAATAGTTAAAAAATGTTAATTGAAAATATTGCTCTTTAAATGTCTAAATTTTAACATCAATTGTCCATAAAAAAGTGTATACCAATCCATGGGTGGTGAATTTGAACAAAACAAGTCTAAAATGTTATCTTTTTCTATATTATAACATGTTTTGTAGAAAAAATATTTTTCTTCTTAAATTAAAGGATTTTAGTATTTGCTGTATCTTCTTTCCATTAAACTATGTTCTATTTTAAAAGTTCTTTCTTCATAGTAATTGTTAATGAAATTCTGTAAATAAACTCGCACATTCACTACTAGTAAACAGACACGCGATCCAATAGGTGGTGCCACTCATAAAGCAAGTTACCGCAACTTCTCCGTTATACTCCAGTCTCTCCTAATTTGCTTCTTAGGGCACGGAAAAAGTATTTTTCGTATTTTTTAATAAGTATATTGAATTGAGCCTGAATTTAAATTGCCAAAACCTATAAAAGTTATATTCATTGTCAAAATGACAAGACTATATGCTTTTTTAGAAGAACTATTATAATTTACGATTTTCCATGTAATTCTGTATAAAAGACAGTTTTTGCCATTTTTACCAAGAAAATAAATTTTATTGGTTTTGGTAATTTTAATTTATAATCATTTCAATATTCTTTTTTGATAAACGGAATAAAGTAATTTAATTGTAGAAAACTTAAAAGTGATTCAGTGATATTAAGGGTGTTTAAGTGTATTTTCAGAAAACACGAAAAAAGAATTTCCAGCATTCTCATGTATATTGTTCCATTCAATTTATTCGCATACCTATACGCTCTGAAGAACTGTGGTCACCATATTTTTCTTGTTACACCTCCTCCGACATGCGATGTTTTCCCTAGATTTTTCTAGGTGTTTATAAAAGTCTATCATATTGTTTGGATTTGCAGATTCTCTGGCAAAGCGGCGTATATCAGACTTCTGTCAGACAACCAGCAAATTTACGTGGCCAGATTTTTGCCACACTTTCATCAGACTAATTTTTTTTACACGGGACGCGAGGACTTTTTGTTCTTTGATATGGTTGTATTTATCGTTACTTAAAGCTGTAGACATTTGTAAAAAAAATTATATCGTTATTCTGACGTTACACCCTTTTCAACAAAATTAAAATTAAAATGTTATTATTTATTATAACGAGTATAGGAACAAGATCTGTCAGTAGTCTTAAATACCTATATAACATTTATTGTTTCATTATGTTTATCTGATAATTAAAATATTTAGTTTTTTAAGTAAATCATGTAAAATGACATTCTAATAAGCCTAAAGAAGTCTTAACTAATTCACTCAGCACTATTTAACTCCATCTTTTGGGACCCAGAAAAATGAAATTAATTTGAAGGGAATGCTTCTGTTAAGGAAGAATCATATACCCCGAAATTTAATTCATCAAGTATTCAAATATATTCTTTCCAATTTTTTCTACTCTTACAGCTCAGTCGTATTTTTAATTTCCACCATTTAAAAATTTTAAATCCCCGCAGAATGTGTGAATTTCAAGATTTCCATTGATAGTTTTGTTACGTTGTATTGCTAGGTAAAGTAAAAGTATAGACATGCTTGAAATTTAAAAATTTTAAATCAGACCTTTACGGTGAAAGTAGTATTCATGCCCTGAAGTTAAATATTTATAGAACTACCATGAGATTGTAGCGTCTTAAATGAGTGCATTTGTGTATGCACATATAGGGTATTTGCACGAAGATGTTTTTCAGGCACCACAGTTGCAGATAGTATAATATATTTGCAGAAGAGATTGTGCATTTATTAATACGTAATACTGGTTTGGTGTTTTTGCATGGGTAACATTTTAAAACGTACTATGAGAGATTAAATGAAATATTTAATAATTCTTTTTGTATATAAAAGTTCAGAATTACATATATTTTAGGTGTACAATCTATAAATTACTTAAATTTTATATGAAGATAGATATATCACAAACTTATTTGAAAATATATTACGTAACACCGCTGCTAACTGCCTTAGCAGAATGCTTTCCCAAAGCGAGGTCATAATTAATCAACTTATAGTATCTTATAATGGAAATTCGCATGAAACAAATTAATGTTAATATTAATTTATGATTTTAGGGTTCAGAATAGCCCTAAAAGAATTAGTTCACATAAAACTTTACGCATATTTTATATATTTTAGTAAGCAGTGCTAAAAAATTAATTTTGATTTGCTAAAATAGCTATTTTCGAAGAAAAATGGATACATTCTTCAAATTCACGTTTTCTTTCTTGAAAATAGCTTAAATATAGTTTTAATAGACGAATTAAAAGAAAATCACGCACTTTTTAAGAATTTATGGATATCTTTTATATATCGTCAATACAAACTGCCCAAAAAATTAATTTTGATTTGATAACATAGCTTCTTTTCGAAAAAACTTTAAATTCTAGTTTTTTCTTAAAAATAGCTTAAGAATAGATTTAAAAATCTTAAATCGAAAGAAAATCACACACACTTTAGGAATTTATGTCTAACTTTTATATATCTTGAATAAAAACGGCGATATGTATTTTTTTTAACATTTTTATCAAATGGTATTATTTTATTAAAAAAAGTTCTAAATATTCTCCATTTAGCTCGAAATTTTTAACAGATCTAAGTTGAAATGTACCTAATATGTCTGCAAAATTTCAGCTCGTAACGATATGCTCCCCTGCAAGAGTTATGGTGGACACAAATTTTGGTTTTACACATACTTTTATGCTAGAAAGATTGATCCAAAAGATAATCAAAGAATTATTTGAAAAGAGCTACAGTTTATGCTTTGTTTCGTATCAAATCATTATTCTAATCCAAATTTATTAACAATTGAAGATGATGATTTAAAATGCATGAAATAACATCGAATTTAAAAGTTAAAATTCATCGAATAGTCACACTTTTTAATCATCTTCAAATGTTAATAACTTTGCATCAGAATAATATTTTTATACGAAATGAAGCTTAAATTACAGCTCTATCCACCTACTTTGATTATCATTTGGGTCAATATTTCTATCATAAAATTTTGAAGAGTTATTATCAAAAGAAGAGGTACATTTTTTATTAAAATAGCGCATATTTGAAGTAAAATACCTTACATCTCAAGAGCGGGGGCCCATTGGAAAAGATGACGGGTTCTAGGCTTCATTTTCAGGTACCAGAAACCACCTCCTGAAGTTTGATAAAAAATCGACTCCCACAGGGTGTGTACTCTCTTTGTGAGTGAATTACATTATAGTATGAAACATTGTAATGAACCTGGTGAGATAAGCAATTAATCAACAAATTCATTTCTATCGTAGTGGAAGTTTTGTATTTACTCTGACGTAAGTCATTTGTCTTACAAATTTTATAGAATGACGAACATCATTTGCAAAAGAATAAACTGAAGTATAATTTTTTATCATTAAACTGATAAAGGTGATATATTGATTTAATTCTTAATTCTTAGTCTTTTGTAAAGACTAATTCAATTTAACGCCTCCATTGAGCCACCTAATGATTTATGCAATATATAAAGCTATAAACATTCGTTGAAGATTATCTGAGGTTCATTCTCGATCTAACATCGAGCATGAAGCTGCTACTAATTTTTGCTGTCTTCTGCGTAGCATTGGGTAAGCAATAAATATATTTAAAAGATTACTAAAAATTAATTTGTATAACTACTTCATCATAGTAATAAAAATTTAAAGACACCCTAATGATCTAAACATTGCAAATAAATTAGTTAAATAAAATATTTTTGTCCCCACATCGCGAAAAGAAAAAACAAACTAAATGAGCACAGACACATTAATTTTTACAGTGCGTATCTTCAGAAACAACGGTCTACACATCCATACACACGCGCGCGCACTAATATAACATCCATTTGGAGGATATTTTTTGTGTAGCTTATGCGAGATCTCCAAATCATATAATATATATTTACGTTAAAAAGTATAAAAAAAATTATCTAAACAATGTATTCGCTTTAGAAAGCCAATAGTAATTTTGGACCGCATATGCGCAGAGAAAACTTAAAAAAAATATAATACACATATCACACATCGAAGGACCAACAATCTATATATTTTTTCATATTTCTTTTGCGATATCTATATTCGGGGCTTAAAGGGTTAAGCTCCGATTTTCTTTTTCCAAAACGCATGAATCAATGAACAAACGCTTGTCCAAAACTAACCATAACTATCAAAAATTATTCCAGCACAATGCCAATACTTCCCTCCGTTATTTCCTAACCGTCCCTGCAGACCTGGCCGTCCTACCCGACCCTTCCTTCCCTGCCGTCCCACGCGTTCCCAGAGTCCCCATAACCGTGAAGCCCGTCAGATCATCCTGTACCCCCAGGCTGACGCCACGCAGGAGATCTACGATGCGAGGGTGGGCGAGTACCCGTACCAGGTGTCCATCCAGGTGGACGGCCAGCACACATGCGGTGGTAGCTTGATCGGCAAGAAGCACGTACTGACGGCGGCCCACTGCGTGAGCTCGATGATCAACCAAAAGCTCGATAAGTCCAGGATCAAGGTCGTCGTCGGCTCAAACAGGCTGACCGGCGGCACGAGGATGGCTGTCGACAGGATCTCGCGTCACGGTTCTTTCCGGAACACTGAAGAGTCTGCGATCATGCTCCACGACATCGCCGTTATTAGGGTGAGTTCGCGAACATTTTTGCACATATTTGATTATGGGTATCTTCATTATAGTTCAGTCGTGTGGCGTGGATCTATCGAATTATATAAAAGTAAGTTTATTCGATTTACCAAATGGAATATTAATCGAATACGTTGGATGGCGATGAAATTAAGCGTTATATGGCAAATTATTATATTTTGTAACTGTTAACGGCAGCATCCACATCGTAAAACCCAATGAACATGGGGGTGTTGTTAGAAGAAACGAGCGAATTTTTGTTAGTGAATTTCATTGCATAATAAGAGAATCTTTAATCTTGCATCAAAATCATTTTACAGCTTCATACTAATTTTAAAATTCTATCAATTCAAAAGCGATAAGAATACAGCTCGCGAATAATGTATAATGTAAGTAAATTATTTAACATGCATGAAGTATTTGGATTTGTTTTATTCTTTTCTTGCTCATAATTTTTAAATGTGGTATTAAACTTCGAGATTTAATAAAAGGGTATACACATGGGACTCTTAAATGCTTTTAGCAACTAAATTAATAGTTTTTACTTGAATTCACTTGATAAGTTCAATTTTTCAAGACAAGATTATACTCGATTTTTGAATATTATTGGTTTACACTGAGCACTTCCGATAGGTAGTACAATCCGTAATGTAATATAACATTTCTTTCTTACGTTATTTTGAGATAGCAATTGTCCGTTCTAGCTCAAGAATGAAATCGTCGAGTCATCGACAGTCAAGCCCATCGGCTTACCTGCACCAAACCAAGAAGTGCCCGACAACACGAGAATGATCCTATCTGGATTCGGTTCCACTTTCACTGGTGGCCCGGTGTCCCCCAAACTGAGGAAATTGTACATGTACGCAACCAATCCCCTGACTTGCCAACAGTACTGGGCATCGCGTGGAATCATCACCACCGGCCATTTGTGCGCCTCGCTGGGCCCGGGTTATGGAGCCTGCCACGTAAGTTGAATTTCATGGAATGATTACTATAATAAGTGTCTCCGTTTCATCGAACAAATACGCTCATAAGTTGATTTAATAAAGTAGTTGTAGATAAATTTGATATTTTTGAGAATCTTCGAACATTTTAACTACATCTTTATAAAAATATTATATGCATATGGTTGTATTATTGAAAGAAATGTACCTGCGCTAGACTGAGATATTCATCATTGAAGTTTCAATATTTCATTTGTAAGCTCAATTACAAGTATTTAATGTTTAGATAACCCTAACATTTTTACAGTGATGTAGAATAAAAATAGATATTGGAATGGTTTTTAACACGGCAACAACGCAAATCCACAAATATTAAAGCATTTATTGTGTTTGTAATTTTCGAAATTCTTATAATATGTTCATAAGATTACCTAAACTAATTAGTATATTTAATAAGCTGCTTAATCTAGTTGTTGAATAGGATTTTCGTTACGTTACAAAGCACATAAAGAATATGTTTTTATAAAATAATTTCTTTTAGGGTGACAGCGGCGGTCCTTTGGTTTTGGAAAACAAGCAAACTATTGTTGGTATCGTTTCTGAAGGTATCGGCCTTGGCTGCGAATCAGGTGTTCCAGATCTTTACACGAAAGTTTCCAACTATCTGGACTACATCAATTCTGAGTTGGCGTTAAATAGTTAAATTAGCTACTTAAACGTACTTAAATTTCATTTTACACACAGTACATCTTCGATTTGTTTAATCATAATATTTATCATATTTATAAAAAGTACATATTGAACTGAAAATAAAATGATTTTTCTAAAACGTTTTTTAAAATCTGTCATTTATTATTTTAATTAATTAATTCATTAAAACAACACAATTATTATAAATATAAGTAATTTTGGATGCAGCAAATTATTTTTTTATTTGACATTTCAACATATCACGCATAATAAAGAGTAATTTTATTTTAAAAAATAATCATCTATTTTGTAATATACAACATTGCACGGAAATTCGCTAAAGCAATCGAAACTCAAAAATGATAAATACAACGCCTTATTGTTCCCTCTCTCCGCACAAAAACAAGAAAAAGTCCCATTCCCACCGCAGCTCCGAATTAAAAACTTTCGCGTTCGGCATAAATCTCGCGCTTAACACACGTAAGAAAAACATAACAAACTAACCCATTTTATCAAGTGGAATGGAAAAAAGGTAAGCAGTAAGGGCCGCGTCGAAATAAGGAGAAAAAACTGCCTGCGCGCTGGGCGCCATCACCCCGGCTTTTAAAATCTTTTTTTTGGCATCCCGTTGCGGGTGAATCCCACGCAGGCGTGAGACGCTGCGAAAATGCGTAAAAATGAGCCGTAATTTTTCAAATTGCGGACTCCCACGGATTAAGCGTGCCGCGCTTTCTCTCTTTCCCTGTCTCTTGGCTTGTGAAATTGATCGCGCGCCACTTCGCATTCCTAGGCTTTTTCCAACTTGCGCGCGTTCTCAAGCTATACTGTTCGCGCTTTGCATTTTTTGGATTTTCGTTGGATAATGCACAATTATGGGCGTACGTAAATAGCCCTATGAAACTATTAATTTGGAGAGGAACATTCGATTGTACAATCTTTTTACAATTGTTAACGTTTATTAGTACTATGAAGCTCTTTTTCATTTTTACTTTTCCTGAACTTTCAATTCTTAATTTATGACCTTTTTATTGTTATGCAAATTTGCAAAGCGTAAACCATACAAGTATCATTTTATCGCAAAGTACGTGAAATTTAGCTAAATAAAAAAAAAAGAAAAACAATTCAACCCCTCTGATGATGTCGACATGCATGATAAAAGGCTTGGAAAATCAGAATGTTTGATATATTCGAGAATCGTTTGTAATTAAAAATAAATAAAACAGAGTGTTGAATCCACTAAAAAACCGCTGCTAACGGCTTTAGCACAATGCTTTCTGAAAGATATTAAATGCACACTCATTAATTGAATATTTACATTGATACAAGTGACTTTATAAGCAATCAACAATGCCATAGATAATGTTAGAGACTACGATGTTAAACTAGATTAAGTTGTACGCGGAATTAAATCACAAAGTAAAATTACAAAATTTAATGAAAAATAGAAACGTGTTCACAAGTGATGGTGACCTAAAATGTGATCATATGAAATGCATATTCACAATTTAAAATCGTATTTTCTTTACAAAAATAATTTAAATTATTAGTCAGATACATAAATTGTAAGGAAATTATGCCTTGTATATGAATAAGTGCACATTTTTTACTTATCTAATGTATGAATTTACAATAAATTTATTTCAATTTTGAACAATTTTCAAAGTTAAAATATGCATTTATTTAACGAAAACAACTTTAAAATAACTGTAAGATACGTCAATAAAAAGGAAATTCCGTGAGCTTTACAGTTACATGCATATTTTTCACATGTCAAATAAGTATAAAATAACAAAAATATCATTTGCTAATTTTACAAATTTCATTCTCTTTAAGAAAGCAATAAGTAGAAAAATCAAGATTTTATCAGCCATTCAGTAGTAAAAATTAAAAGAAAAATATTTTTTATGTTTTACACTTTATACCAATTAAAATTTTTGCTTAAATACTGATGATTTTATAATTCCATCATGGTCATATCAGTTTTGCAAGTCTCCTATCAATGTTTAAGCTGGGTCGTCATAGGCCATCCATCGGTATCCTCCTTACCTTCTCTCTCTCTCTCTCGCTTTCTCTCTCTCTCTCGCTTTCTCTCTCTCTCGCTCTCTCTCTCTCTCGCTTTCTCTCTCTCTCTCTCTCTCTCTCTCTCTCTCTCTCTCTCTCTCTCTCTCTCTCTCTCTCTCTCTCTCTCTCTTTCTCTCTCTTCTCGTCGTGTAAGTATGCCGCATCCGACATTCCTGCGCTCCTTAATTCTTACCCTTTCAGTGTGTAATTCATTCGCCGTTCGTCGAAGCGTGCGCGCAACTTTTCGCACCATTGGAATCTCCGAAAGCTATCGTACAACAGCTACGCGCGCCAATGAGTTTCACCTAGCTGCAGTGTGCAGGCATTTTTGTCGCACTTATGCGCCGCGAACTTAATTAATCGGAAATTAATGAGCACAGCTCGGCGCTGTACCGCAGGTTCACTACCCTCTTGGTTTCCGTCTCTTACACTGCTTCTGTATTATTTATGTAGCGTATGATCCGTATATGTGTGCGTAATGTATTCATTGCAAGTGTATGAATATAGGTACAAGTGTTTTGTCAAACTTGAAGATGATTGATGACAACTTTAGTATTTTTGCGGACCTCGTGAATAAATTAGCAGTATTAGTATAATTTTACACGAGAATTGCAGCTTGCTACCCTGTTTAAAAAAACATACTCTGATGGCAAAAGCCTCGCTAAAGTCTGGCCACATAAATCTGACGAAAGTTTGATAGAAGTCTGACATACGCTGCTTTGCCAGACATTTATTTTTAACTATCTCAAGAGTCTGGCAGAAAAACCCAGATTATATACCAGACATTTGTAAAAGCTTAAGAATCTCTATGGAGGACATAACATGTAGATTTTTCTAATGATCTGATATCGAGAATGTGTAATAAGAAAAATATTGTGTCCCACTATCAAATTCTGCGTTTGTTTATTACATTTGAAAATCTAAGCCTGGATATACGAGATTCAAATAATAAGGACGATTATGTTTTCGCGATTTCATTGAATGTGTTTAAAGGATATTTTCGTGCGGAAAAAATGCTAAATTTTAGGACTTTTTATTAAAATATATAAAAATTATCTTTAAATATCTTTTAACACCTAAAGTGGTTTTACTACACCGCCATCCATGTTCAACTAAAGAATTTTCTTTTATTTTAGACGTTCCTATTTATCTTACTTAAGGCGATTGTTCAGAACTTTAATTTTACGTGCAATACAAAACAATACAGAAGTGCCTAAATAAAAATAATTTTTTTTTACTTACTCTACAGTTTTGTACGATAAAATACAAATCATACATTACATAATTTTGTTGAAAAATATATAAAAGAGAAATAATAAATATATCCAGATTTATCGGTGACGGAAATTGGGCCTGTACCTCGCTACCTAGTTAAGGGCAATAATGCCCGTATATGTAATTACAAAAAAAAATCACCTATATTCCGCGCGATTTAGCCGGAAAGTACTATTAACATTAAGTATTAGTTTGGAAAGAATTATTGTAAATAATAAGAAAGCCACTTTTCATAGAGTTCTGGAACATGATCGATTCTATGATTTTGAATCAAAATAAGAAAAAATAAATTTCCCATCATACAAAATTAAAATCACGGCAATCTTAAACGAAATTTATTCAAAACGTTATATATTTTGATTTTAGGGCACGCAAAAGTATTTTATAGCACTGCGTGACATAAGTCCGCACTTATGTCACGCCTATCCGTTACCTAAGTAGTCCTTTATTGCACCGTGCTTTATCGGTATGCTAATATTGATATGCTAACCTCACGGTGCAATAAAGGACTGCTTATATCACGGATAGGCGTGACATGCCAGACTTAGGGCAGGCAGATGCTATAAAATAGTATACGATACTTGTGACCTAAGTTGGCAATTTATTACACGGCGCGACGGTTTAAAGTGCCACTTAGGTCACACGTATCGTAATGTACTATTTCGTGTTTTTTAATAAGTATATTGAAACGAGCCTAAGTTTTAATTGCCAAAACCTATACAAGTTATATTCATTGTCAAAATGACAAGAGTATATACTTTTTTAGAGAAACTATTATAATTTGGGATTTTCCATGATTTTCTGTGTAAATAAATCTTTTTCGCAGTTTTACCAAGAAAATAAATTTTATTGGTTTTCGTAATTTTAATTTATAATTATTTAAATATTTTCTTTTGATAAACGGAATAAAGTAATTTAATTGTAGAAAAATTGAAGGTGATTCAGTGCTATTAACGTTGTTGACGGGTATTTTCAGAAAACACGAAAAAAGAATTTCCATCATTCACATGTGTATTGTTCCATTCAGTTTATTCGCATAGCTATACGGTCAGGTGAACTGTGGTCACCATATTTTTCTTGTTACACCTCCTCCGACATGCGATGTTTTCCATAGATTTTATTAAGGGTTTATAAATGTCTACAATATTGTTTGGATTTGTAGATTCTCTGGCAAAGCGGCATATGCCAGACTTCTGTCGGACATCCACCAGATTTATGTGGCCAGACTTTTGCCATACTTTCGCCAGACTAATTTTTCTTACATGGGACACGAGGACTTTTTGTTCTTTGATCTTGTTGTATTTATCGTTACTTAAAGCTGTAGACATTTGTAAAAAAATTATATCGTCGTTCTGACGTTATCCTTGTTACGTTAGCCTTGAAAATCAGAGGTAAGATATTCTTGATTCTGGTACATAAGCACACCCACAAGTAGACATATGTGAAAACGTACATTCAGATGCTTGCGCACATATATTCATGATATGTACGCATACATACACATACGAACAAATACGTGTAAAAATGTTTTCAGAACATTTAGAAAAAGAGTTCTGTTAGCGTTACAAATCTCTCTCTTTGAGAAAGCTGAATCATACTCAGTCGCTTGTACACCTGAAGTACAATTAAAATAGTATACAGCGCAAATTTAACGCAGCCTAGGAGCGGGCAGAACCAAGGCGAGACTATATTATGACAAAGGTACACCCACCTATATACCTTACGCGCGGACTGTTTTAGCAAGCGTCGACGCGCGAGCTCGTTTACTGTAAACATCCAATTAGCGCGAGTAATTAAGGACTGGCTTTCTCTCATCTCTCTCGCGAATTCCGCAGACCGCGAGCAATAGCCGAGGTGGCGTCGTGGCAGGTGACAGCGCTATTCGTTTTCTTTCTTGTGTTTTTGGGAGTCGAGTTTAGAGGTGCTTTGATTTTTCGTGGACTGGGTTCAAAATGGTTCTGTAGTGTTCGTTGCGAGTTACTTGAAAGGGTTATTTGTAAGATGATCACTCTTGTACCGATGTGAATTGACGTGTTACAATTACTTTTTATATTTATTATACATGCAAATATATTCTTTTCCATTTCTTTTACTCCGGTGGCTCAGTCGTTTTTTTAAAAACCACTATTTAAAAAATAAAACCGCATAGAAGGTGTGAATTTCAAGATTTCCATTGACATTTCTGTTACGTTGTGTCGATAGGTAAAGTAAAAGTATAGACATGTTTGAAATTTAATAATTTTAAAACAGACCTTTATGGTGACAATAGTATTTATGCCTTGAAACTACATGTAAATTCACAATTCATTTATAGAACTACCAGGAGATTGTAGATTTTTAATTACTTATTACGACTATGTACGTTACTAACTTGATTCCCTGGCAAATATAAAAAAAAGGTCAATAAATAACTAAAATGAGTGCATTTGTGTATGCACATATAGGGTATTTACACGAATATGTTTTTCAGGCATCACAGTTGCAGATAATATAATGTATTTGCAGAATAGATTGTGCACTTACTAGTACGTAATACTGGTTTGGTGTTTTTGCATGGGTCACATTTTAAAACGTACTACGAGAGATTAAGTGAAGTATTTAATAATTCTTTTTGTATATAAAATGTTCAGAAATACATATATTTTAGGTGTATAATGTATAAATTACTTAAATTTTATATAAAGCTAGATATATCAGAAACTTACTTAAAAATACATTATGTAACACCGCTGCTAACTGCCTTAGCAGAATGCTTTCTCAAAGAGAGGTAATGATTAATCGACTTATAGAATCTTATAATGGAAATTTGCATTAACCAAATTAATGCTGATATTAATTTATGATTTCAGGGTTCAGAATAGCCTTAAAAGAATTAGTTCGCATAAAACTTTACGCATATTTTATATATTTTAGTAAGCAGTGCTAAAAAATTAATTTTGATTTGCTAAAATAGCTATTTTCGAAAAAAAAAAGTGGATACATTCTTCAAATTCACGTTTTCTATCTTGAAAATAGCTTAAATATAGTTCTAGTAGACAAATCAAAATAAAATCACGCACTTTTTAAGAAATTATGTATATCTTTTATATATCATCGATGCAAACTGCCCAAAAAATCATTTTTGATTTGACAACATAGCTGCTTTTCAAATATTCTTAAAATTCTAGTTTATTCTTAAAAACAGCTTGAGACTAGTTTTAGAAATGTTAAATCGAAAGCAAATAATGCACACTTTAGGAATTTTGTGTCTAACTTTTATATATCTTCAATAAAAACATCGAATTTTTTTATTCTTTTTTAACATTTTCTTCGAATGGTATTATTTTATCAAAAAAACTTTTAAATATTTTCCATTTAGCTTGAAATTTTTATCAGATTTAAGTTCAAATGTACCTAATATGGGTGCAAAATTTAAGCTCGTAACAATATGCTTCACTGCAATAGTTATGGTGGACACAAAATTAGGTTTCACACATACATACACATATATACATACATGCATACATACATACATACAGACAGACATTTTTAAAAACATATTTTTTCTGACTTAGGAACCTAAAAATCATCGAGATTTATCAATATCTCTTATCCGAAATTTTTCATCGTTACAAAGCTTCCTCTTTGCGAAAGCAAAAATATTGTATTATCAGTCAAATCACTCACATATGCGTATTTGTATTGCTTTGTATACATTGTATCATATATTGCGATGAATGAATATCCCGAATAATATTGTGTTTATGTCCACGGCGAGCCTGCATTGTGATGTACATATGCCACCACGACCCTATGTTTATACATAGAACACGTGACAAATATTATTTTAATGCCTAATCCAAAAAAACTTACTTCCGGCCATTTTCGGCCTACCAAAACTATTGGATTGTTATAGTTAGAACATTTATAGATAGTGTACAAAAATATAAATGTTTTTCGACCAGTCAGAAGGTCCCAGTATGAGAGGGTTAAAGGTTATACATTCTGGTGTAAACTACTCACTTTATGCCGGCTCGTTCCGTCAATACAAATGAGAAAAAAGCTGTCCTAAACTTGGTTTGTGAAAATTAATACCTGTGTTACAAAAAGTATAGTGTGCACCACGGGTGAGAGGGCCTTTTTGACCTCATGTATTTGCCGTACTCATCTCAAGCTCGATACACGCAATCGCCTTCTGCTCGTGCTAGCTCACCTGCGACTCGTCCTGCAAACGCAGTCAAGAAAGACCAACTTCTCGCCCTTGGTACACAATGTACTATATTATTATTCGAATAGACAACCAGAGCACTTTTGTATATTTACCTGATAAATAAGAAAATTTAATACTCATTTCATAGCAAAAATACCCCGGTAAAGTCTTCGAAATATCATTGATAACGTCATGTTAACATTTTGACACATTCTATTCTTTTGACAGAGAAAAATAGTTGATATATGTCTTTAACATAACGTAAAATGCATTCTAATACTTGGTAACATGTAAGATTATAATAGTCCACCAATTGACTATTGGATGACAGGCCCGTATGTTTATAGTTATTCTCTACAATAAAAGACATTGTACGAAATTGTAAAAGGAAATTACAAAACGGTGGGAAAGCGGAAATTGCAAGTATAAAAGAAATTTTTTCTTTAGTTGACAATTATTTAGTTGATTTCCTCACTTTTTTAGTTAACAATTTGTTAGTTGATTTCCCTACTTTCTTTAGCATAAAATTGTGTCGCTTATTTACCATTCCAAAGCATATAAATAGGAAATACAAACATTAATTATTAATAACGTTTGATCAAAATTCAAATTAAAAGTCACATATAGTTTCATGAATATATTTAATATTTTACACAGATGTTTTATGATTACTAAATTCCTTTTTTAGAATACTTTTTATATATTTTTCATTAACTAATAAGAAGGCAGAAAAACTTTCACAACTTTCTTAGGGTCTGAATAAAGTAGTATTTGAATAAATATAATTTTCAAAATATTACAACTTTATAGTGAATGATTTTATTAGTTTTATTAGTGTTTTTTCTCATTAAAAATATATCTGAAGTAGTAAGTATATTAAACTGGTTTTAGCAATGTTTAGTGAGCTTATGATAGGATGAGCAATTCCACACGTAGAATTTAAAATTATATAATAAACATTTTACCGTTTTTTTATAACGCATGCATTTTTAATCAAATTTCAGATTTGGCTTATTGTATAAAAAGTATTTCGATGAATATAAATATTTTAAGAAGTTTTAGACGTCAAACTCGAAGGCACCCTAAAAAATTATCAGAACTAAAAATTTTCAATATTTCTTTCCAATTATTTTTTAAGGTGGCTTTTATTTTGACGTCTGTAACTTCATACAGAGGTCTATTACTACTCAACGAAGGGCAAGCGAGTTTATATTTTGACTAAATATAAATATTTTTGTAATTATAAGTAATTTTTTACTTCTCAGGTGGTAGAAAGTAAGCCGAGAATTTTGAACTTTTAATTGACTTTTCGATAGCATACAAAATTGAAACTTTAAACGCGTTTTTCTCAAATATTTCTAATTTTAAAAAGTGATCGCCGCAGGAGATTTTAATGAACCTTTTTGAAACTTTTAAGATAATAAGTTGTTTATGTCCTTTACAATGGATTGTGTTACTATATACATACTAAACAACATAAATAAATTAGTTACATTTTTAAATAACTTATCTTTTTATAATTTCATTGTTGAGAATTTTTTTTAAATAAAAAATCATACCAAGTTTTGATTGTTATATTGAAATATTTACAAATTTTTTAAGTGCATTTGATAAAAACTGTATGCGACAATCACTTTTTGAAAATAGTATCAAATAAATGCAATAATGAGATACTGTAAGGATAAAATAAGTTTAAATTTACTAGAAATTTGTATTTAGCATCACATAATAATAAATATACCGTAAAAACTTTATTGTGGTAAAATTAAAGCTGAAGACTTTTTTACCATAGTTCTACCCGAACGTGTTGATATTTCTTGCACAAGAAAAGATTTTTTCTCAGATTAATTTAGTCATTTAAATAAATATTATTATTTGCTAAAAATTATCCTCTTTTATTAAATTAAGGGGACAAGTCATCATTACTGCCATTGCCTAGCCATTGCCAACACTTTAGTTATTGGAGATACTTTGCACCGAGCACAATTCTACGTGACTATAAGAATGAAATTTTGTATTCCAAAGGATATTTGACTCCATTTGATATGTATTACAACTTTAACCCTGCACTTTTTCGTTTATTTTTCTTTTTCTTTTTAGCAAATAATTTAATATTTTGAGAATTTCTATTAATAATTTTCAAACAATTAGTTAATTTTGGGGAAAAAACAAAAAAAAATTGTTTAACGAAACAGTGCAGGCTAAAGTCTTAATACATTTTAAAAGGAGATTTTAATAACCAACGGAAAGAAATATCGTTTATCCGATCACGTAGAATCGTGCACGCCGTAAACTGCCTTCAATAAATAAAGTATTCAAAATGGTTATAGATTGTGATGCGTATGATCAAGATTTTGATGGCTTAACGAAAATTTTAAGAAAGATTGATTTTTAAAGTAACAGTTTTATGAACTGATAAATTATTTTTTAGTGTTAATTGATGTCTTGTCCCCTTAAGGTGATGCTAAAGCCACCTATCACCGACAAATACAAGGAACCACGTTTCTCATTTAATTTTCAATTTTTAAGAAATATCTTTATGAAACGTTATTATTCTAATCAAAAACAAGAACTTTCCAGAGAGATATTTTCTCAAAATTGAAAATTCAATGAAATAAGTAGTTCCCCGTATTTGACGGTAACAGGGTGTTTAGCACCACCTTAATGAAAAATGTAGTATCCGAATTTGCAAAATTGGGGACATTTTACGAAGTTTTTTTTTAAATATAACATTTTTTTGGAATATTTATACTTGACAAAACTATTTCCACGAAGGAGTAACTAAGACAGTAGATTCCTTGAGCGTGATAGCAGGAGACCGCCAGTTTTAGCAGCATTGATAAAGTTTTGATTCCTAAAGGCGAACGTTCTCGACCATCTATTTAGACAGACACATAATTAATATTATTCATTCAATTTTTTGAAAATAATTACTGAATTTTGAAAAACCTTAACTTATGTAACAGCTCATATAAAATGTGTAACCCTGACTTCATCTATATCCAGTGAGAGCACGATTGACATACATAAATGTTATGTTTATTTATGTAGAACTATCATGTTTATGTACTTTAAGAAAATTCTTTTTTTGTCTCCTCAAAATTAGAAAAAAACTAAATTTATCACAAAACCAACCTTTATATTTTTCTTTTTTAAAACTGCTTTTTATCCTCTTTATCAATATTACATATTTTTTATATTATTCTGGCTGATAAAATGAGAACTTTAATATTTAGTACAATGCATGACTTAACCTCATATGATATAAACATATATATCTGATCACCGACCGGCTTCTTTATCACTATTTAAGGTACGCAGATTGTAGCTTACTATAGGCATCTTCATAACACTTTACGCATCAATCGATAATCAGGGCGTGTTTATTTAAAAATTTAAATCAATACAGACTTGAGTGTCACAGTCTGCTCGCAGCAGACCAACCAGCCAGCAAAATCAGCAGCTGAATTTCTGCAAGTTTCGGTGCTTCGGTGAATCGTGCGCGATTAGCGGCCCCTGCTCAGCTGTGTATACACCGCACTGGGCTCGCTACAACCCTGAAGGCAGGACGTACTACGTTCCTATACGTCCAGACCGTAAATCCAATCTTCAATATATTTGAGTCTCCTCAGTGTGCCAGTGCACTAATTCCCCTGATGCACACTACTTAGCACTGAGTTGATGACATTTTCTCTGCACAACAGCGCATGCTCAACAACTACCTTACGCGGCTACAGCAGACAGTTCCTAATGTAAACATAACTCAAACCAATATTAGCTGATGATTAGAGCATGATTCGCGCGCGATACAGCGATAAGGGGACGATGATGAGCATGATTTTAATTTTTTTATATTTATATAGCAAATTATAGGTACACCTGAACTTTACTGTGTCCTTCACACAACTTTAAATTTGAATACCATCACGCACGTGTAACCTATTTTATACAAATTGATATATGTGGATATATATATTTGTGTATACAATAAAACCGGAAGTCGGAAGTGACGTCATGAGGTAAGAGAAAGTCATTAGAATACAAAAAGAAAATTTTTTCTTAAAGTTTATGTGGATAGTTATGACATAAATTAGCATTATTAAAAATAATAAAAGTACGCTGATTGGTAAATATTTTTATAAAAAATTTCACTAATTAATCCATTATAGAAATACATGCACGGTGAAATTTTCAAAATTTTTCTAATATTTTTTTTTAAATTTTAAACTCCATACAATTTAACCATTGTACTATCTCGGCTGGTTTTCGTAGAATATAATAAATAAACAAAAGTCTGCAGGTCTTAAATAAGTAATTATAACATCTAAAATTGTGCCTTATAGTTGTCTTTAAAGAAAAGATTACGTTTTACGAGCGTTTACACCAGAATGTATGTTTAATTGTTTTTTAAAACGTGAAAATTTATTTGGTTATTCATTTGTTGATTATTCAATTACGTAGAAACTACTTCAATGATTTAAGTAAATCTTCAACAATTGTCTTCGCTTTGATTCCGGGAAAGTCGTAAACCTCTTATTCGTTGAAAAATTGTCTTATTCAAATTTTATGTTTGACAGTAATATTAGGCGATTTGAGCCGTGGATTACAATTAGTCTTTTATATTGTGTTAATTGATTGTGAACAAAATTTAGCATTTTTAAAAAATATGTTTTGACATATATAACAGTATTTTAATTATATTTCTGATTCACGATTAATCATTAACTAAAAGTAATTAACTAAAAGGGCTTCGCCCGTTGACTTAATAAATGAAACAAGAAAGTTATTCGAAAATATGAATTATTCCAAACTATATTTATTCAAAACTAACGAATGTAGTCTTACTCATTTTACAACAAACAGTTTTATATATACAAGATAATTCAACTTATTCATTTAAGTAAAAATCAAGTAATTGAATTTCAAATCATGTTTGATGTTTTATACTGTGTTACTTAATCTTTATATAATATAATACAAGACAAGCTTACCTATTTACATTGTTTAAAGTGTACGCAAGTGTTTAGAGATAATTCCATACGGAAGCTTTACTTTTTACATTTTATCCTGGTATCGTACGCAAAAAAACTAAATGCTAAATCATTTTTAAAAAATTAAAAATATATTTTGAGAAAACAGTACTTTTTTAGAAAGAATAGTAATGAATTTAAATGTTGTTACCTTTTTTTATTTAATTCAATACCATTAATAAGAGAAATATAAAAGTGCACGTAAATACTAAAATACAAATGTTTATACTACAATGTAAAAATAGTTTTAAAATTGAAAAAGAATTATTTTATCAAAATATTACTGTATACTATTTACTAAGAGTGAAAATTTTGATTTCACATGAAAAAGTAAGATGTATCTTTATTTTAAGTATCTTAATTATCGAAAGTGTATAAGTTTAAAAATTTGTTTCAAGTAAGTACTTTTTACTTTTATACTTAGTTGAATGCATAATTAAATTTCCAGACTGTTTTCCGAATTTTCGAAAATATTATTTTTGACTTTGACACCTGCAGTAAGAAAAAGTCATTGCCATGGAATAAATGTAATTATTTAATTGCAGATACCATTTTGAAGAATACTTATATAAGTGAATGTTTGTATACAATTTCTGTAAATA
This sequence comes from Gastracanthus pulcherrimus, assembly GCA_949152435.1. Lineage (NCBI taxonomy): Eukaryota > Metazoa > Arthropoda > Insecta > Hymenoptera > Pteromalidae > Gastracanthus > Gastracanthus pulcherrimus. The sequence continues at coordinate 21,938,997 of OX424575.1, read as the reverse complement.
ATATATCATTACTAATAATTAAAAAAATAAAAAACTTTTCATTGGAAATACTTTCTACTGTTAATCAATTATTTTGTTAATTGAAACCTTCAGCAAATGCAAACAAAAGTAACAATATAGTCTACGAAATGTAATAAACGCACTAATTGAAAAAAATGTATCAAGAATGGCCAAGAGCCAAATTTAAATTTAAATCCATCAACATAATTGTTTTAAAACTAACGAACAAATAAATTAAAGCTCCATCAATCAGGCCATCTAACCGTCTGCCCGCCAGTTGTAGGTAACCGAAACCCCGCTCCCCGAAACAAGAAAATTTTCAATTAAACCATCCCATCAGACAGCGTGAAACACAAACGATCGTCATTAATCTCGTATTTCCCTCGTATGTAGCTCGACTCGAGCTTGCGCTCGCACACATATACCGCACACACATGCGCGAGCTCGCACGTCGCTCAACCTCTGCGGATTTATCATTTCCGGCACACGGCTCGAAATTAAAAGTAATACCACCGCCGAACCCTGCGTGAACTACACTCGCCCCTACATGTAAAACTGTTATTACGAACCTTCGGACGAAGGGAGCGAAACACATGCACGTGGCGCAGAGAAATCGCACACATTTGAGGCAGATGTGTACGTAGTATTACAGTGCGATTCAAAAGTCAATTTTATTTTAAATCACTGTATTGTTAAAAATAAAATAAATAATCTCTAGAACTTTTTATTTTAAACCCCCTTCAGATTATTAAGGGGAAGTAAAATACCACCCGATTTCTACCTAACCGGCTCTTCTATGCAAAAGGTTTTATTATTAACTGTCGGAGAAAAATTGCGTTAAAATACATACAAGTATAGTTTAATAGTTTAACATTTTTAAATAGATTTATCTTCTACAGTTCATAACCAAACCTCTTGAAAATTTAGTAAAGATATTATTATATTAAAATACATGAATCTTTTAAATTTACGCAAAGAATATGTATTTTCCATTTGCAGATAATTGGATGTAGTCGAGATTTATAGTATTGTAGTTTATTTTGAGATTAAATTAAAAACTATGAATAATTAATTAAGTATTATACTTTAAAATTGTCGAAAACCCATAGCGGTAAATTGGAGGGTAAATTATACCTAGTTTTTGACATTACATTTATTGTATATTGTACCTTAAGTATTTTACGTTCTTATCCCCTTGGCCACAACTAATAAATGAACAACTTTTTATCCTATAACTTTTTTAGCATTGAAAAAAAATTACGCAAAAATAAAAAAAATAATTATAGCACTTACCTATTTATTCATAATGTGCATGCATATTATGCATGCATTAAATATTAGTACTTTTAACTTTTTTGTATTATGTATTAATTCTTATTGATTTTTAATTTTAAAACTGTTAGCGTGATTATGCTTCTGACTGTTAATTATATTACATTGCAGCATAAAGAAATCAAAACATGGTGTATAAACATTCGACTGGGATTGTATCACTATGTAGATATAACGACAGTATTAGGTACACTCGACGATAAAAATAACTTTGAATATGACGCGGCATTTTTCTTCGTGTTAACTACGATTTTGAGAGGTTAGATATTACGAGATTTATAAATCTGTCGTTATTCCAGGTAACACGTAGGAAAATAACCGTGCGATATTCAAAGTTATTTTTACCGTCGGGTGTACAAACATTTGAAAATTATAGGGCCAACTATTATTTGCTTGTAGCATATAAAACAATTCCGAGAAACGATGCAAAATTAAAAAAATTCCAAAACAAAGTCTAATATTATAATATTTACATAGACAATTATGGTATTACATTGTTATGAAGATTAGTAAATAATGCTCTTATAAAAAAAGAATGGCGATTATGTATGAAGTGTATCGAATTGAAAGATTCGTTTTTAAACATAAAGTTCAAATTTTTAATTTGTCGAGTATTTTCTTTATCACTATCATCATTTTATGACTGGCAATGATAAGATTAATATAAACAATGTTAGAAAATAAATTAATTATATATTAAATGGAACTATATGTTTGGTTTATCTCCTCCTATCTAATCTAGTTCTGATTACCTATTATTGATTTTCACGATGTTAAGTGGAACGAAAACAAAGCTTTATCTTTGAGAAAGAAAAACGCAAATATTCAATTTCCTAATTTCACAGACTTAAATGCTTACAATGCATAAAAATTGTAAACATAGAAACTAATTTTGGTTAATATAATGACGCATTTGTTTAATACAGTACTAAAATGTCTATTGAATGCGATTTTAAATATAATGATAAAATTGGATGCCATATTACATAAAGAAAATAAATCCGCGCGAAGCGTGGTATAAAGATTGATTAAAGTAAGAAAATTGCTATCAAAGTCTTTCGTCACAACCACTTGAAGCCGTCGTCAATGTACGCATCGAAGGCTCTACCAGGAATATACAGCGCGGCAAAACTTTCCCGAAAGGCTCGTATATGTACCTATAGAACTGTTCCACGACGCCCGACGTTAAATAAAGTGAATTTATCAGCTACAGTGGTAAGTCCCCCTCCTCCTCCCCTTCGTACCTCTCTTTACCGCTGAGAGATGAAATCCCGGTCGACACGAAAAGACAGGCGCGTTTGCGCGCAGGTTCACGTTAATGCGCTGCTATTTTGTGCGAGAGGTGCCATCCGCCAACGACGACGATTCGCTCGCAGCCAGCCGTAATTAGACCCTCGACACTCGCTCTGCTCGTTCGCTCTTTGGCTCTTGGATGTGTGAGGGCTTGATGTTCAAGGACTGCCATGGGAGTGAAAAGAGAGAGAGAGAGAGAGAGAGAGAGAGAGAGTACGGTGCGTAACGTATGTTACGGTGGATCGAGCGAGTTATTTCGTGTAATTCGGGCCTTTTATGGAGAGGGCAAGCTCGGGGTGCGAAAGGGACGAGAGGGCAGAGAGTCATATTTCTGCGTACAAAGTGCGTGAGTATGGGTTACGATGTAAAAAGAATGATTGCCGAGGGGGAACTGTTGTATGAAACATAAAAAATGAATGGAAGGTTTTGGAATTGTTTTTTTTTAAGAAATGAGTACAATTAATTATTTTTCAAAACTTTTTAAATATACTTAGGAAAATTTTGAGTAATATTAAAAACTTTCGTATTCGAAGATGATTGTGATCGAGAAAATTACTAGATCATCTCTGCGTGTACTCTCGCCGCCGAAGTTGTTCAACATTGTAAAGTCTAGCGTCCGTTGTGTTCAACTGTATAACAAAAAGACCAATAGGGTTATTTTTTAACTGAAAATTTATTGTTACTTGTTAAAATATGCACAAATATATTAAAAAGAATTTATTATTCGACCGAATGGGATAATTTATAACAATACCGATGAAAATCCACTTTTACTGGATATTAGTAAAGGGTATATAATACGAACTGTTGAATTGATTATGAATGCTGCAAATGAAGTATTCTGCAATTATTGTTGAAATAATAATGCCATTAATAATTGGATCTTTGTAAATACTAATTTTGGATTATTTTGATTCTATAACACGATTTCACTAATGTATTTCAAATTATAAATAATATTTCCTTAATTACATTATTATTCGGAATTAAAAAAGTAATCGATAACACTATTTTAAGTAATGTATAAAACTCTATAAAAACAATTTTCCCCGTAATTCATGAATTAATTCAGCCATAAATCCCTTGCACAAACAACCAAATTAATTATTCATTTTCATTATAGCAAAATCGATTCGCTGCCGAAGACACATGTCTCCTCCTCTCCTCTCTCTCCCATTCTGCGCGCAAAAAAGCGCCAGCTTAGCTTACCTTGCAGCTCAGCTCGTGTATCCTAAGCCGCGCACGCGATAAAATAGCGAAACTTTTATTTTACTTGCCCACGCGCTCTCTCGAACGAAACAAAGGACGCGCGCAAAAAGCAAGAAAAAACGCAACGTAAAACAATTTTTTCGCGCGATCCCACCTCTATTTTCTCTCTCTCTCCCTTTCTCTTTAGCCAAGCTGAGTCCGGCGGATAAAAACCGATCTCCACCGGCAATTTTTCGCAATTTCCCTGGCGCTGCGCTATCTCGTTATCGTCATTAAGCGTTTATTTATGGCGTATATATATATGTGTAGAGCGCGGATGTCGGACAGCGGTGGCGCTGCAGTTTCCACTGGTAAAATAATAATAACAAGCGAGCGGAGAAGCCGTAAATGACCGTAATAGATTTTCCGCCGTTGCGCGGCGAGCGCGAGCCGTCGCTTTGTAATTATATATGTTTTCGGGGATTAAAAAAGAAGAGAGAAAATAGTTCGGTGAAATGGTCATTGAGAAAGCTTTGAAACATGGCGTTATTGACGCGCAGACTCTTCCATCTCGAAATCCAAGCACTTACGGGTAAATCCTCGAATTGAGAGTTTAAATTGGCCATGCGACACTAGACACCGAGGAGGCAGCTTCTCTATAAGATTTACACGGGAAAAATTTTTAGTAATTGAAATACAAGTTTAATGTGTGACAAAAAAACTTGTTGCTACCATCAGTTATACTATACCTTTATATATTATATACGACGAGGTTAATAGGTTTTTTTATCACGTATAAAACTTGTAAATCAATTTATAAATATGATCTCCATGTAAATCTTATGGGAAACTGCCCTCTCGGCGGTTATGTTTTTCGTCGTTTTCTTATAAGGAATAGCAGCGACCCTCTAGGCGCTATGGAAGTTTTCTTTGTCAATAGTTCGCGTTACGGATCTAATGCTTTCATTATTTGTAAATTGCAACATTTCTTTAAATTTACATAACATTGCTTTTTTGTTCTTCATAGGTATTACTGAATATTCTAAGCTGAGATCATACGAACAAAAAAGGATATGTAAAAATTGCGTATTTTTGCTTTAAAAGAACGTAAAATCTTTACCATTTATTAGTATTTTTTATTTCATGCATTTCAATTTTTACTTTTCCTTTCGTACATCCAGGGAAAATTAAAAACCACTTGAGAATTAAATTATGTAGTGAAAATGTTTACAGTTTTAACAAATTTTAGTGCTTAGGCTTTTGGGTAATATGCCTTATATACTTCGAATTAAATTTTTATACGTCCCAATTGTTTTTTTTTACGGCTAGGTGAATTTTCTTTGGGGTTTTGCCACACTTTGCTCCTGCAAAGTCGAAAGACAGGGAGAAAGAGAGAGAGAGAGAGAAAGAGAGAGAGAAATTACCGGCGATATATCCGCTTGCCTATCGGGGCGCATCGGTTCTAGCGCGAGCACCCCGCGGTATAATTAAAGGAGCGCGATGGATTAGGGGGATTTTCGACGGCAGTCTTGCCGGCAAAAGAGAGATATAGGAAGGGGATAGAAAAAGTATAGCGGTGGAGAAAGCTGCCGAGGTATTTGGGAGTAGAAGAAGGAAGGTAGAGACGAGCCAGGGAATAAACGTAGTGGAAGAACGAGAAAAGAAAATCGAGTGCGAAGAAAGAGAGCGACGTTTAAATCGAGAAATTATGGAATTGTTGATGTAAAAGTGTTGTTTGAATTAAATAAACATCTATTACCAATTAATGTGTATAGTATCATAAACGATTTTTTTATCAAGGTCCTCACATTATTTAAGGAGGTATGATCCCTATAGAGTTTTAAATATGATTTTTAGACGATAAACAAGAAATATACGGTTAATAATTTTGTAAATAACATTTCTCACAAGTATATGGATTATTCTCTGGGAAATAAAAAACGAAAAAGAATTTATTTTCTGGAACTTTGGTAAAAATGATGCAATAGATGCGTAGAATGTTCATGAATTTTTTCGGATTTTTTTAACCCTTAGCATTTAAGTTCTTCAAGGGTGAATAAAAGTATGTGGTCAGTTTTACATTTTTTTTAGATATTTTTAACCTTCATTTATTCAACAAAATTAAATCCCTTAAAAAAACGGGAATTCAGGATTTTTTAACATATTCTCTGAAATTTTCAATAAAACGGTTTCAAGGCCATTTAACGCACTTTTCGATTAATTAGGCCCATTCAAAACCTTAAAATCCTGGAAAATTGGTTTTGAGCACTCGAATCATCACACCAAAAATCATAAAGATAGCTTTTTTCAGCACAAAAGACTGCCATGGTCGCAAAATGAGCCAAGAGTAATATTCATATGAAAAATATCAAAACAATGTAAAATATTGATTAAAAACCTATTGAAATACATATTTTGGCAATATGGTCATATTTAGTTTTGAACATGTTTAAGGGGGCAAACCACCTTTAAATTGTCAAAAAATCGTTTTTTTTTTTATTTACCTTATTTATAGGAAATTTCCCGTAGAATAAGTTCCCGAAAACCGTTTTAAGATATCATAATTCCTTTTAAAGTTACAATATAAATTCTGAGACAGCTTTTGCCGATTTTGCGTAAATTCGGTATTTTATCAATTATTATTTATTTTATTATTATTTATAACTAAATGTTTGATTGATTATTTTATTTAGTTATAAAGCAATAAAATATAATATAATAAGATCCATGCTTGTATATTCAAATATTCGCGCGTTGTTATATGTAATATTGGCGCATGTGCGAATTACGAGTAACGTGACATGTCATTACGTCACAAGATAAAGGTCGATAAATCAGATCGAATTTTTGACTAACCTTACCCGTACAATTTTGCTACTTTTGACAGTTGGCTTTTATGTTTACAAACCACCTGTTAGTAAACACAGCTAATATTTTTATTGTACTGAACTTATACAGTGTTTTAATTGCATTTGACAATTTGTGAATGTGTGTAAATTAGTGTAGTGAAAATGTCTTCTAAAAGAGATAAAAAAGGAAGATTTACAAAAGAAGCCAAGACTATCCACCAGCTCAGCGAGGAAACTCCAAAACACAGCTAGTGCTAGAGACACCAGTGATACAACAAACAATTGACACTTCAATTTTATTTTCTAAACTTAGAAGTGTTCTGTGTTGTAATCGGCGCCATGGCAGTGTTCAATTAAGTGAATCTGGTGTGCAGGGTCTTGGTTTCAAAATAGATATTGTGTGCTCAAAGTGTGGTGAAATAGCAGCGATCAACTCCAGCAACAAAGTAGGAGCCAAAGAAAATGCACATGAAGTGAACAGAAGATCTGTGCTGTTTGCTCGTGCACTTGGGCATGGACACGATGGCCTTTCAACTTTTTGTGGGATTATGGACCTATGCAAGCCAGTTGCCCAATCGGCTTTTGATTAAATAAATAAGCAGTTGAGCGAAGTGTGTGAAAGTGTCGCTCAAGAGTTTAGTATGATAAGTACAGTTTACTCAATTTATTCATTTTTGTGTTTTTTTTCATTTCAGGTTATTCAAGGAGGAGGAAGACTCATGGGACTCCACGCACCAGAAAATATTGATGTACACTGCTGCAGATGTTTGTCTGCTACATTGAAAAGAAGAAAAAAGTAGATGCAATTGATAAGATGGATATAAATTATATCTATTAGAACTTGTAAATTAATTGTTAAATAACTCTAAATGTTGTTTTTATCAATTTCAGCTTACTGTCCGTAAGATTCCAAGTGACCGCATGGACAGATTGGGCTCAAAATTTATGGAGATACTCATTATAGTAGTACTTTTCATATGAGCGTAGGGATTTTGATTTGAACGAGTAGAAAATGTTTTACATCTATAAAAGTGATAAAATTATTAAAAAATAAGTGTTATATTGACAATGTTCATATAAAAAAATACTTCTACTCGTTCAAATCAAAATCCCTACGCTCATATGAAAAGTACTACTATAATGAGTATCTCCATAAATTTTTAGCCCAATCCATCCATGCGTAGACTTGGAATCTTACGGACAGTGCTTAAAGTCTTCGAAAGCAGTCTGGTTTGCCATGGAGGCATATAAGGTCCAACGAAGGTAAAAAATATACAAATTGGTAGGTTTTTATGTATACTTTGAGGAAAAAAACCCTTATTAAAATAAATATCAAAATAAAAATTCTTAATTAATTTTTTTGTTTCAGATTTTAAAGGTGGTGTGCCCCCTTAAACATCTAAGCTTAGAAAAATCTGAAAAAATTTACAAGTATTCTACATACCAAAAGAAACATTTGTGTTACCGACAGAAATAATTATAATTATTGTAAAGTAAAATTGACGACGAATATAATAATGTTAAATTGATAATAAATAAATATGCTGTGCTAAAGTGATGCAATGTATTAACTACAGCGTTATGAAAGAAATTTAACCAAATGAAATCGGCTACATGTAAAGGTTGAGCATGTGTTTTTCGTCTCAAGTGCATTTCCCGAAAGAAGGTAGTAAATAAAGGGCCAGCGTTGACGCTCTCGACAACAACAAGGCAGTGCAATTTAGACTCTCGTATAGTTCACATAGTGTGACTATTAGGGAAAGGCTTTTTATCGTAAATGCGTCATCGGCTTTTTAGCGTAAATGCGTCACAGGAATATATATATATACTAGGCATTTGAATAAATATAATTTTGAAAGTTTAAACTGTGATTGTGTTGCGGCCGAGGTTTAGATCCTGGTGCCAAGCGGCTGTTGGAGCGCGTCTTGGGTCACTTGTCCAACGCGTGACCGGCCGTGACATCTCTGCGGGAAGCCTATTCGCGGGGCATATAGCGTCGAGCCCGACGTCTCCCTTCCGCGTAATTCTTTCCTCCACTTTTGAGGAGGCGCAAGAAGAGCAAAACTCCTTGCTCGCCCGGTGTTTCGCCCTTTTCCGCTCTACTCGCCGCTCTATCCAGAGCACCTTCACGACCGTGCGATCAACACTAAAATTGTCACCACGTGTCGGCCTTTTCGAAACTAAATTTATATTTTCCTTTTACACACACATACACACATTCAAGCATTATTATTATTATTAATTTGTTAAAGTTGAATTATCGACGTGCAATAAATGCCATTATTATTATTGTTATAAAATTAAGTGTTCTTCAACATTCAGTCACCTCACTCACTCCAAACTCCTTACGTGCGCAAATTTACCACGGCAATCGGTGTCTCGCTGCACACGCTCGACGTTAATACCGCGCTCGACTAACAAATAAAAGTTCACCTGGTTAACACGCGAATCAGATTGAATTATTAATTTTTCCTCTCGTGAATCCTGCTTTGTGCCGGAACAATTTGCGCCGTAAAGTTTTCACAATAAATATAGTATTGGCAATAGTAATATTTTGTGTCACGTGGAAACAAGATTTTGAGGCTTTACAAAGGTATAATTACAGATATTTATAAGTATTTATAGTAAAAATAAATCCGGAAATGTTACTTTTAAAGGAAAATTTTTTATCGGCTCATGAAAAGAAATTCTTTTTTCGAGTTTAACTCAGGCTGGCCCCCTTGAATGGTATTGAAACCATTTTTAAGGAAAAACTCAGAAAATTTGCTAAAAAATTATGTATTTATATTTTTTTAAAGAAATGTAATTTTGTTGAATAAATAGGTTCAAATTAAGTCAAAGTTAATCAATAAGAGGTTCAAATTTTCTAAAAAATATAAAAATTGACTACGTGCTCCTATTCAGCATAATGTAAGTGTACTAAAATAGCGATCACTTCGGGAACAACGAATTTTAATGTTGTAGATGTATCAGGATTGCCAATATTACTGATGACGTCACAAGTGAACATACCTAATTGAATAACTTAAATCCGAAGGGATTTTTAAATAATGCAAACATTCTACACACCAATTGAAACATTTTTACAGAAGTTACAGAAAAAAAAATTATTTATTTTTTAATAAATCGAATTGAACGAGAAACTTTCATAGTTCACGTAAAGATTAGTATTTATTTAAATTTTTTAACTTTATATTAAAATTAGTAAATAAATAAATTTCATTATAATATTGTATCAGAATAAAAAAATTTATTTATCTGATAAAATAAATTATTAAACTAATTATTTCATCTAACAAACTTTTTGAAATTTTGTAGGATCCTTCTGTGTTGGAAAATAATATAAGCGATAAGGATTTGTATTATTCGTCTAAAGATAAACCTACTCATCATCCTTACATCATCCTTGTAGATCCGCGAGAAGCTCCTGAATTTTTCTATACAGTTATTAGCAAGATACAGTACAAATGTGACTCTGCTGTTGAAGCTCTGCAATTAACTTTTCGAGTATTCTTGGGCTGCAATTTTACTTACCTTAAAGCGACTCTGCAAGTGTGGCTGTTAATTCAGAAAGTTTGTTATAGAAAAAGCTTTCGCAGTGATAACTGCTTGATGGCTACAAATAAAGCTCTTTCGTTATTTGAGAAATAGTTAAATATTAAGATTGATTAATTAGTATTATATTAAGCATCTTTATTGTAAGATAAGATTATTAATATTATTCATCGTTAGTAGTATTATATACGTTAAGGCCTCTATTATAGTAGTTGTCTACATTATGGATCCTGACCTATTTTCCAAGTCCCTGAAAAGAATTAAAGCTGATTTTGTTTCTAAAATGTTTCACTATGCAGATTTACCTCGTGGTAGAGTTTTGGAGCTTCTTGATGAGTTTAGTACGTTTATGAAACAAGATTCTATCACGATATTATTTAAACAACTATTAAGCAGATTAGCATGTCTAGGAGAATCAACTACAAACATTGCAGCTTACCGGAGTATGTTAAATTGTCTTTAAAATCCTTTCTAGCAGATCAGTACTGAATGGAAATGCATTGATTATTTAGAAAATGTTTTACAAGTTTATATTCCACCTGGCGAAATTGAGGTAGATAAAAAAAATCGATAAAGAAACAGGAGATAAGTATGATAGACGATGAAGAAAATCATCCTTCAACATGTTCCACTTCGAAAAGTTTTAATAAAGTTTTTCGTAATACCTCGCATGTTGGAAGGGACATTAACTACCATTGATGATCTAGAAAAAAATAATATTTTATTAAAAAATGTTATGCAGGGTGAAGTATGGAAATCAAAGAAAGCTTCGTTTGATGGTCGTCTAGTTTTACCAGTTTTTCTTTACCAGGATGGTTACGAAACAAATGATCCTTTAGGGAGCTATAAAGGATTAGGAAAAAATGGAGCACTGTATATAGTTATACCAGTATTAACACTTGATCTCTTATCGAAAACTGAAAACATTTTCTTATTAGGCTTGTGTATAGAACTGCTGATTTAGAATATGTCGTGCTTACGGCAAATGTTTACGAAAGCTGTAGAAGAATTTCAATTCTTAAAATCTACGGGAATTGTAATTTAACAGTAAATGGACCTGCTAATCTTTATTTTTCATTGGCAGGTTTCATTGGTGATAATCTTGCAATCCATACCATTTTAGGATTAACAAAAGGCTTTACTTGCAATTATCCTTACAGATTTTGCTTAATACATATTAATGAGATTAATTCTACTTTCAAAAAATGTTTGTGTACTTTACGAACAGAAAGAAAACTATCAGAGAGATGTTGCAAACATGATCTGACAAACACGGGTATCGCATCTCCAAGAGTCTTATGTGAAATACAATCATCATTCACGATAGATCTCATGACAGTGGACGTTATGCATGGTATATTCGAGGGGATTTGTAAATATGATCTAGGCTCAATTATTAGTTTTTATATTAGAGAAAAAAAATATTTTACATTAAAAAACCTCGACAAATCAAATTTCGATAAATAAAAAAAAAATTATAAAAACATCAGCAAGTGAAGCATTTTGTTTTATGAGAAATATAGGAGTTTTTATTGGAGATTTTATACTGTATGAAGATCCACATTGGAAATTAATTATCCTATTAAAGAAAATAATAGATATTGTAACATCAACAGTTGTTCACGATGACATACCTGACTATTTGGAAAGTTTAGTTTCTGAATATTTGCGTTTGCTTACTACTTTATTCCCGGAATCTATGAGTTAAGCACATCTTCTTATTAATTATTCGCGAGTTATGCGACGATACGGACTATAATGGCATATGGCAACAATGCGCTGTGAAAGTAAAAATCGTGATTCAAAAATAACAGCACACGTCTCTCTAATCCGATTAAATATTTGTAAAATCCTTGCCATAAAGTCACAATTGCAATTATGCTAAAGTTTAGTTACTATTCTCACATCACATTTAATAAGGAAGACTACTACATTCCAAAGAGATGGATTTAAATAAATTAATATGTACTGTCTCTTTATGTTTACTTATTAACAATAAAGAAGCAGAATAATTTACTTATAATGTTCCATGTTATTTAAATAAAAATCAATGAAAAAATTGTTTGAAATTATTACTTTTTTTTACCTATCCTATAAAATTAAAGGTATAATGTAATATTTAAAAATAATTCTTAGTATAAACATAAGTACTACAAAACAAATTTTATTGGTTTATTAAAAACACGAATTTCTTTTAAATTGTAAATAATAATTTCTGCTCTCTCCGGTAAATTCATTATTAAGTACTTTACTTGAATTAGATAACAGAAATAACTAACCTCAATTTAATTATTCATTTAATTTTAAATCGTCAGGTTGCACGAATTTATTAAATTTAATAAATTTCATTTATTAACCTTATCTATAAAGAAATAATTTGTCGCCCGATAGCATTTTATGTTGTAAATATTGTTACAAATATTTATATTCATTATAAAATTTGGCACACAGAAACATAAATAGAAACATTTTAGCAAGAGCAGATAATCAACAATCCATGTAACCTTTTTTTAATTCAATCAGTAACATCGGACATGTTACTCAGCACTAGATAACATGCGCCACAGCACTGACTGACACCTGCCGCGTGATGTCCTGCACATTACTCAGTGATGCGCGGAAATTACTGGTTAATGCGCGGATATCACTGGTTAATGCGCAGACATTAATGAGTTATATGCGGTGCGAAAATTTGCTATATTTCATTCTCCAAAATAACCAGTAAAGCGCGAGATATTACCCAGTAATGTTTAATTCTCTCCGTGTGCGGGTTGAACTTAAAGTGTATTAATATATTAATGCATTTAAATCGCATATCTCATTTATATCTTTAACATTTATAATCACTCAAATAATTATGTTGACATAAAGTACATCATTTTACACTCATATAACGTGAAAAAGTTGATATCACATAAATATAATGTAAGAAAATAGGTATACAAACAAAGTGTGAATAATTCACATATACAACAATGTAAGACTAACCTTTCAGTGCTAAATAAGGTAAAGTACTCAATACTTGGACACTTTTTCAAACGAAAATACAGAATTAGTGTTCGTTGATCCAAAGTTCAAAATTTTTCCAATATCGTTTTAATCTAATGGTTAATTAGGCATGTCTTACTATAATTAATACAAGACGTTTACATATTTTTTAAACTATAAACGTAAGTTTAAAAATTCAACTATATGTCCCAGTAGTTGGACATTATATGTCAAGCTGGTTCTAGTACTTGGACATAGTTAGGACCCAATAATTGAATATACGATTTAAACGTGTCACACTACTGGGTTTAGAAAATAGAAGTGGAGGTAAACTTGGACAATACATTCGGCATATCACAGTTCTCAACATAACCTCAAAATATTATATTTATATTTATAACAAATTAAAGATGTAAATTGACATAATTTTGGTTTAATTCGATACTTCATATCATAAACTGTGCCACTAAATGTCAATGAATACAGGTTTTTATCATCTTAAACCAGGAATTATAATTTTTATCACTGTCCAGGTGCTGGTCACAATTTTTGTTTTATCCAAGTACGAGGTACTTTACTTTAATTTCCTTAGTAAAATGTCTCTCTACGTAAAATTTCTCTAGGAAATAGGTATTATGTACTCTTAACATTTAGCTTATTTATGGTGCTTTTTCTGAAAATATATGTAGCTGTTTTGCTTTCTGAACACTGGGTCGTTCGAAGGTGCATACTTTTTATTTTGGTGCTTATAACTTTAACCGTACCTGAATATGGTAAAAGCTTACTACACCTACAGAAAAACGACGATATTAACAGTATTTCATTTTATTGCTGTTCAAATCATGCATATGGACAAATCCGCCGAACTTTTAACTTTCTGCAGACAAAGAATTTTGAAATAAATATTGAAGCACATAATTGAAAATTCATGGACACACTTTTAAAGCCATTTATAAATATATAAAATTTATAAATCACGCAAACGCCAGTTAATTTTTATGTTTATGTAGGATAATAAGATATGATCACACATGGAACCAAACCATTTTAGATAAAATTGTAGATGTGTCATGGTAAAAACTGAATTTTTTAAATGAATCACGTTATTAAAAATTGTGTATTACACGTTTCCATTTTAGTATAGGTATCAAGAGGCACATAAATATGACACAGATCATTTTCTTTGTTTCTTAATCAGAAATAAATATTGAATTTCAAATCGATAAATTATAACACGGCGTAACTGCTAAATTAATAACTTACAAGATTTTTAGAATTCTGGGACACATATTTAAAGTGCAATAACTATTTTTCAGAATCAGGCACACAAATGAGGTTCAACTCAAAGCAGGTACAGGTCTAATTTACTTATGCAATTAGAATGAGAATTATAAGTTAAACAACATTCATGTTTTGTTAGTAACAATAAGAGAATTCTATTCAAGCATAAAACTTTAGGCATTTTTGCATCTTTGTTCGACTTGGATCATTTGATAAAATATATTGCTAATGATGTGTAGAAATAAAAAAAAAAAGATTACTTCGGATGTATTAGGAAATAATATTAACATGATCAACGGTTTTACAGTTCAGACACTAACGGTTAAAATTTCGGCGAATTTGTCCATATACAGACGGACCTCGTGCACTGTGATCGCTTCCCGACCAATGGCTCAGGGCATAAGCACTTATAAATGCAAGTATAGTGGAGAGAGGGGTAAAATAGATACGGGGAAAAACTGATACTTGACTTGTTCAATAAAAACAGGCTTTGTTGAAAGTCCAAAATTTTTCTTAACACACAGATGTATAAAGTTAATGTTGGTAAAGTAATAATAAGATTAAAATGAACCAGCATCGAATAAAAAATAAAGTGACTATTTTGCCCCACTACAATGGTCTATTTTGCCCTACATTATTGGTCTTCATTATTTTACGTTAAGTTAAAAATAAAATTAAATAACCATAATCTAATAAGTACCAAAGTGCTCATTTTTATCCGCAAAGTAATAATGGTAATTATTATTCATTTTTATTGGTAATTATAAATAAGATATTAAAATATACTTTTAAATCTAAAATGTCTATTTTATACTGCAAACTGACTATTTTGCCTCACTCTCCCCTACACGTGCAGATACACATGTGCGCATACATATGTACACACGCACACGTATGCATACTTGTAGATGCACGCACTTGTAATGTAACGTTAATGTACTCTTTATAACTTATTCTTTAACATAATACATTCTGAAACTAGAGCTTCGCTCCATTTTGTCCGTGAACACATCTAGTATAAACTTTTTTTTAAATATAAAATGAATTTACATTGTTAAATATATATACTATATGTACCGAGCATGATCTATAATTACTTTAAAATGAGTTTTAAGACCATTGACGCTCTCAGCGATAAATTGTTTCATCAAAGCACTGATTTTGAAAATTGAATGCTTCCTTTGCATAGACAAAATTTTAGATCAATAGTAAGGAAAATTATAAAACTAAAAATAAAGGGTAGAAAGTTCTAAGTTTGTATATAATAGTTTTATATATAGTATTAATTACTGTAAAATTATAACTTTTTAGGGGCCTGCGGCGGCTCAGTCGGTAGAGTGTCGGATTCCCACACCGGTGACCAGGGTTCGAATCCTAGTCTCTGCCGATTGATACAAGCACCTCTGTAAAAATTACATGTGCTTTGTTTACAAACATACCGCAGACCCCCGTCGTCAATTAGCACCACATGGGAGCACAAACATGGCGACATTAATTAAAAAAAAAAAAAAATTATAACTTTAGAATTTAATACATTGTATTTTTATGAATTACAGCTTATAAAGTATAGTCCAAAATGAACGCATAATTTATTAAAATTATGCTAGTGAAATGAGCATGCTAAGACATCGTCATATTTTATGAGCTCATTTATATTTTTATAAGAATATGAAACGTGCATATAGTAGCAGAATAGTGTGTGCAGTAAGCAAATTTCGAAGGTACGTGGAAGTTCAAATACGGGAAAATTTTTAATCTGATTTGGTATGCTGATACTTGGCAACGACCGGGCGTATTGTTGCGGCTTTTAGCGCGTCTAGCCGCGCATATTGCCAAAGTTTGCAGCGCGGCATATGTTTTTTCTCGCGCCCTATGCTTTCTTTATATATATAGCTTCAAATAAATAAACTTAGATTCAAGATACATAGGAGGATGGCTTTATTTATATTCTGGCTATCTTAAAACTCGATAGAATTATTTTTATTTTCGTATTCAATTTAATGGATGTTTAACAGCTATTGTTATTATGTGCACAATATTTATTATTAATACAATATGATTAATAATTCGGATGTTATTTTTAAATTCTCTAGAAATGTATAGAAAAGCATATTTGTTAAGATTTGTTGTACGATAAAGTGTCAAATATTTTATATTTATCTAGAATAAGTAGAACAAGCGTATGACTGTTCGGCCGTCATTACTAGTAGAATATCATGTAGTTCAATTATAGATTAATGATAAGTCTTGTTAAAAACAACTTATTTTACAGATATTATTATGAACAATAGATTCTGAACTTTAAACCTTAAGCTTTCTAATTGTTTAATAGTTTATTGAATAAAACGAACAATGAGGTATGTTTAAATGAGATGTTGACTTAAATTCTAAAATTTACTCTACTATTTATGGTAATTTTATGGTAACTACCGAATCTGAAATGGTTTATCAAATGCGGCAGGTTAGCATTTCATTGTATATATTTTTTCTTGAAAACAGTTCTAAAATATTTGTGCAGCTATTTTTATTTTTATTTTTGATACTTAAATCAAACATTTGTATTGCATTAATATTATTTTACAAACTGCGTTGATCTTAATGATTCACTTAAAGTAATTGGCAATGGTTCGGTAGAAGGTACAACGAAAGACAAGGATGCGTGACTACTCACTTCTGATTCCGAGAGATCCTTTAAGGAGGAGGAGGATTCAAATGAGGTCAAAGAATTACATTCCCTAAAGGACAACAAAAATGATATGCTTTAATTGAGAGATTTTACTATAGTTCGTTTATAGAATAAAAAGTTTAATTATTATTTTAATACAAATTCAACTTTTTATGCATTGATTAAATTTAAATTATAAATTTGGCTTATTAAAATTAACAATTTAAACGTTTAAATTGACTAAGTTTACCTCTTAGACGACGATAACACTTTTTTTTCATTATATTTATTTCTCTGTTTACTCCTCTTTTTCCGCTTTTATAACTCTTCAATTCGTTTGTGCTTTAAGTACTCTTTCTTCTGTCTCACTTTTACTTCACTCGAAACAGCTCTCATGATTGTAAAATGCAAAGAAACTTCTTCTCGTATTTGTATTATTCAGTTTTGCTAGTTGCAATAAGACGGTATGATGTTTAAACAAACGCGCATTGCGGACGGCGCGTTGCGGACTATTTCTCAAAAGTTTATTAAACACTATATTTTGGTCATTTATTTCATCGATTTTAATTAATATTTATAGCACAAACGTGCGTTGTGGATGCGACATTTCTTTTGTTCGTTTTTTAATCGGCTCATTTGGGTGTTATTTAAATTTTGGGAATTATGTTTACTAAAATAACAAAAAGGGATTATAATACAACATAATACTGTTGATTTATTTCACCCATATTAAATAATTTTTAAGGTAATTTCTATTACTATTTATTGAGTTATTCTTCGTGTTGTGGATGCGACACCAAAAATCTACGACAATTTTTAAATGTATTTAACTCCGATTTTATTAATAAAATGAAAATATTATCAATATTATCTTATTCTTTGATTATTCCTTAGTAAGAAATATTTCTTTTATATTTTTATCAGGTTAATTTTAAACAATATTAGAGAAACTATAATTGAAATCGGGAATACGACAACGAGAAATGTGACAGTTTAGATATTGGATTGATACATTTAATTAGTTTATGACAGAAAGTAAATATAAAAATTTAATAAACAATAAGCTAAAGCTTTAAACAATGACATAAGCCTAGATGCAACAGTTTAATACAGAACAGTTTAAACAGTTTAATATAAGAAAAAACTGATTGAAACCTCGAGTCATATAGCTTAAAGGTTTGGGAGATTTCCCCATATATCAAAACAGCTTTACACACTCCAAATCAGGTACAGACACACGTTTATGTATACGATAAATACACAACCATTAAAACTCTGCATACTCATAAGCACACGCACAGATACATATGAAGACACCTGCACACTGAAGGCTATAACCCACCCACCGCCGACAATTACGAAAATCCTCTTTTTTTATTTAATTTTCAACTTTGAGCAAATATCTTTCAGGAATGTTGTTATATTAATCCATAACATCAGCGCCCCAGAGAGATATTTCCTTAAACTTGAAAATTGAACAAAAAAGGAACAAGAAAAGTTGTTCATGGCATTTGTAGATAATAGGGGGGTTTAACATCTCCTTAAGGGAGCAAGCCTGGGTTAAACTGAACAAAACTTTCTTTATATTTTATTATTCCATTTTTTTTATGAATTTATAAAACTTTTTATATTCATGAGCAATCATTCTGAAAAAATACTTTATTACAAAACTTTGTGACTAAAATAATGAAGGTTTAGCAGCTAATATATTTGTAGAGATTAACTATAGTTTAAATAAATACACACGCACGCACTCTCTTTAACTCTAACACAAACGCTTACCTGCTCGCTATAAAATCTCTCTACGAAAACTACAGTTTAATGACTCGCACCCAGTGCCACGAAACAGCAATAGCATGCGCAACGTTAAAACTCCACTCCCCGCCTCTCCATCGAATGAGCAACTTATAACGATGTTTGCGCGAGAGCCGATCGGCGCTGCGCGATTGAATTGGACGCGGCGAAGTCTCTCGCATCCCGCGCCGCTTGTACACACACGCGGGGCACAAATCTCGTTTGCAGCTTTCGGCGTCGAGCTCCGCGTCCTCGTCGACGGAGGATATATCGGCTTACGCGGGAAGGGCGAAACTGTCAATCGACATCAAGGATTGAGAAGCTCCGCGCGCACCTTCGACGGATCCCGTAAATGGATTTTAATCGCGTTAGAGCGCGGAGATGGAGATGGAGCTGTAGATGCCGCGCGGATATATCGATTTGCACGTGTGTGAATGGGCTGTGCGCGCGGCACATTATCGCCCCGGCGGTGTGCACGGAGCCGTGCAGGCGCGGCAGTGGCGGTGGCAGTTGAGAGACGATTATCGGCCTAATCGCGGGGATGGGGGAGAGGGTCTTTGGTGCACGGATCGCGAGCGGGTATTAATTCTGCTGATTAATTGGATTCTGGTTGGGTGGAGTTAATAGTGGTGTTCTGTCTGTCAAATTTGAGAGTTAAAAGTGATTTTGGACTGATAGTGTTGCGCTGTAAGTTTGTGTGATGATGTTAGTATGTGGAACAATGCTGAGAAATATTCTTGCCATTAGGGTTAGATTTATTAATACTGAAATACATCAACCGATTTTCAAAAGTAGACACTAGAAATTTTTCATTTTGTAGATACACAAATAACTGTAACGGAAGTATCAAAAATGTTTCGTATTTGTGTTAATTTTATAATTTTCATAAATGAGAAATAAAACCTATTTATCTTATTTGATCACGTTAATTCGAAGATGACTAAGACTCCTTAGTTAATAATTCCACTAAAGTCTAGCATGCTCTGAGTAAGAAAGATTGATAAATCAACTGTAAAAACACCAAGGACTCATTTAGATACAATTAATAGGCGTATATTCTTCTTAAACAAAATAATGTTAAGTTATTGTTGATTGGGCGAAGCCCTCTATACACCACATTGTACCCTAAGT
Source organism: Gastracanthus pulcherrimus (assembly GCA_949152435.1). Lineage (NCBI taxonomy): Eukaryota > Metazoa > Arthropoda > Insecta > Hymenoptera > Pteromalidae > Gastracanthus > Gastracanthus pulcherrimus. The sequence goes on along the minus strand of OX424575.1, from coordinate 21,918,921 downwards.
CTTCAAATAAAATATCAAGTCGATGATCGCTTCTAGCTGATTTTTTTAGGATCAAGGTGAATTTTAAAATTAGTATATTTTTCTCTAGTTTAAATTAAGAAACTTTAATCAATTTATTAATAAATATTTACTTATTTGCATTAGAATATTGTAAAAACTAAATTTCGGTAGACACATGTTTCGGGATTGTTCATGGGCAAATATTAATTGTTTATAGTCTCGAGACGTTGTGTGAAAAAAACTAGAGCTGGGTTCCTAAGTTAAGTTGACCTCATTTTCAACATTTGGAAGTTAAAAGTCCTGGAGATTTCCCCATATATCTCACAAGGAGATGCTATAACCTGCGGGAAGCGATTTCGCTGAGGCTTCAGGAAGTGGTTTGTGGTACCTAGAAATGATGCCTAGCACCCGTAGTTTCATCTCATATGTCTTTGCGGTCAAGATATGCTCTTTTGTAATCAAAATACGCGTTATTTCAGTAAAAATTAGTAAATATACTTCTTATCATAACTCTGCAAATTTTCTTGCTAGATAAATTTAAGCTCTGTTTTATAAAAAAATAATATTACGTTTCAAAATTATAAACAATCAAAAATAATGACGAAAAGTGCATGAAATTTTAAGGATTTTAAGCTCTTAAAATTCAGTGGATTCTATGAGGAAAAATTTTAATAATAATTATACGAGACGTTACGAGATTTTTTAACTTGGAATGTCAGTTTCGTCCCTGTCAGTTCCATTCCCTGCTAACATTGTGCACACTCAACGTGGAAAATATCTGATTAGAACTATTTGAATTTGTTTGTAATCCTTCAATGATGTTAGCTAATACGTGCATTCGATCCAATGAAATTGCAGAATTCAAGAAATTCAAATCGTTTGAATCAGATATTCTGCACGTCGAGTGTACATTTTAATGCTTGTTTAGTCACTAGTTTTTCCATGTTTCCACCATTAGACATAATCAACTAACCTTATATGGTAATTTAGAAAATATTCCAGAACTTGAGAATGAATAGTGGTTTTATAAAGCCTATATTTTAGGTTCCATCTAATAGAAAGTGATTTAATAAATCGTTCAGATAGTAAGAATAATCATATTTTATTTACATTTAATTCTCTAAACATTTTGCTCTGAATTCACCGTCTTTATCTAAGTTTAAAATGTGTTTTGGAACTTAAGGGGACGCCGGATATCTCTGTCCTTGTCTAATTGAGTTTTCATTCATAATTTTAAGAGAAATCATATTTTTCTTTAAATAATAGTTGTCCCCGCTTCGTTTTATAGTAATCTACATATATGTCCAAGCTGGGTTAATATGATTGTTTTGTTTTCGAGAAAACTTTGACACACTAAAAGGGCCAACTACGTGGAGATTAACCTTTACATACTAAGTTTGTCAAAGTTTTCTCGAAAACAAAACAATCATATGAAACCAGCTTGGACATATAATTAGGTTACTGTAAAACAAATTGGGGACAGCTATTATTTTGTCATTAAACAATTAACTTTGTAAATAAATAACGAAATACGTGTGTAGGATAGTAGGAATCTACTGTCGGTATCCGACGTCTCCTTAAGACTGATGACACTGATTATGTACATAATTTCAGATAGTATTTAAATAAGAAATAAACGAAGAAAACTGCAGATCACGAATGGATATCCAATGGCAAGGAAGTAGAAAATTCATCTCTTACTATGTAAATGAATTTTCTGGGCCGTAAAGCAAGTAGATAAATAAATATATAATTAACCTGAGTATATCTCAATACATGTTACAGATTTATGAAATTATCACGTCCCCAAGTCATTTCTGATGTACAAATTTACTTCGCAACAATTTTCCCCAGAGATTTCCGCTATCTAAACTATATTTTCGTATTGTATATGGGTCTAAGAATCATATAAAATAATTTCGGTCACTATCTTTATTGGTAAAAAACTTTTGATCAAATTAATATTTTTATTTGTAACAGAGCTTTCTCCAACTACTTTTTATTCTATTTTGCGTCAATTATTTATAATATAAACTTGTAGAGTTATGGTCAGAAGAATGGGTAACTTTTATCATTTAAAAAACACACATTTCAAGAATATTGTCTCATATCTAGACAACAAGGGTTCATTAGAATGAATTACGAGTGCTAGGCTTCAATTTTGGATACCAAAAGCCACCTCCCTAAGTGACCAAAAATCGTTTTTTGAAGGTATGCACTCTCCTTATTCGAAAAATATTAATAACTTTTCTATCTGTTGAACTGTGCATAAATATATTTATGCTCATATACGATTACGTACAGCTGTATTATTATTATGTAAGGCCTTTCAGTTCAGATATAAGATGTAACTATGTATATTTATAGTTTCATTTAATAAATTTCCCATAACTGAATTGAAAGGCCCTACATAACAATGCAGCTGAACGTAATAAGTCTGGGACGTATATATGTATATACATATATATAATCCTAAGTACGCAGAGTACGTAAGTACGAAAAGTACGTTAAGTACACAAACTACGATAATTATGAAAAGTACGCAAACACGCAAAGTATGCACAGTACGCAAAGTACGCAAAGTAAGCAAATTACGCAAAGTACGTAAATTACGCAAAGTACGTAAATTATGCAAATTATACATAGTACGTTAAATGTACATTGAGTAAGCAAAGTACGTTAAGTACGCAAGTACGCAAAGTACTTTAAGTATGAAAAGTACGTTAAGTATGAAAAGTACGTTAAGTTCGCAAAGTGCGTTAAGTACGCAACGTACGAAAAGTACGTAAGGTTCGCAAAGTACGTTAAGTACGAAAAGTAAGTTAAGTACGAAAATTACGAAAAATATGTAAAGTACTTTAAGTGCGAAAAGTATATTAAATACAAAAAGTGCAAAATACCCATCGTCGATTAGCACCATATGAGAGCACAAATATGGCGGCGTTAGAAAAAAAAAGTATGCTGTGTTACGCGTAATCCACAAAAATGGTACGGAAAATGCGGGAAATATGCGAAAATGATGTGGCATACAAAGAAATTAGTATGCCATATACGCACTATCGGTTCACTAATGTCAATATGATGTGAAAGAATACATGTCCTTATTTATTTTTATAAAATATATTTACTTTCGTTCGAAAATAATTTAAAAATTAAGTTCTTGTAAACCTGCAGATAAGATATAGCAACCCCCGCCTATATAGCTCTTCAAATACTATTCCCAATTTATTAATGCATACGTAACGTATTTCCTCAATTACCCACATTAGAATTCCTGCACTAATTCGCTTTTACGCGAATATATATGCTAGCTGCTTACACACATATCGTCTGATGCAGGCGCCCGGCAAAATCCTGTTAAGCTAGCGCTTCTTCTCCTTATAAATGCAAATACGAAAATGCAGAGAGTGGCAACTAGCGAGCAGTAGTTGCAGCGTTCGTTCTCACGCGAGGAAGCAGGCGCCTTGCGCTCTGTAGAAATTGCGATGCTTCGCTCGCTCGGCATGAATTAGTTATCGGCTTCGGCTTGTTTTTGCAAATGAGATCCCGCGAGTGTTTGTCGGCACGGCAATGATGCGAGCTCCGTTAATATTCGATGAGGGAAAACTATTTTATGCAACGTTTGGGATCGCCGGTTTGTTTGAGTTGGAAAAATATAGGACAAATTTGGAATCAAAAGTTAGGTTAAACAATTATTGGTACTTGTAAATTTGCTGATTGGACGAATGCAAATTATGTTATTTATCAATTTAATGCTTGAGGTGTTTTTATTGTATTAAAACAAATTGAAAAGATATAAAAAGTTTCTTATCTTTAAAGTTGTCTCAATATATTGACGGCTAAGCGGAAGAACCTGTTAACTTAAAGTAGGCTCAAAGGCGAGGTTAACTCGGAGCGCGTTCCAAAAGTATGTTAACTTACATATGGCGTGAAGAGCAACTACTTTAGCCAATTATTTTTCGCTATGATTGTATATTTGTAACTGTAAAAAATAGAAGAATGAATATATCCGCAAAAGACGCAGTTTCGTATTTTGTTAGAGTTGCCAATATACAAATAAAAGCGAAAAATAATTGCCTAAGGTAGCCTTCCTCACGCCATATCTGAGTTAACATGCTTTTGGAGCGCGCTCCGAGTTACAAAGTTTGCTTTAGAAGGAAGCAAAAAATCAACAACGCATTATTTCATCCCATAGGTATACATTGCTTTGTTCTTATGGCACAACCATTTTGAATTTGATGGCGGGAAATTTTCTTTTATACTAAAACTTTAGCGGCCATTGTATTATGTTTCGCTACATTAGTTTTGAGACACTTTCAAAATTAGTGGATAAGTTTAGTAGATGAATTTTGCCTCAGAATGATGTTCATAGCAAATATGCTAGAATGGGCACTAAAGTCTTATTTACAATAAAATTAGCTAAAGTTTTAGAATAATGGTAAATAATTACGGTAATTACAACATAGATGAATGTCAAATTTTATTTTGGAATAATATGATATTAGGCACGGCTATATTACGTTCACGGTTATTATGACGAATAGGATGGAAAATGGTGATTAAGCAGATAATGTTCGTCTCATCGTTTTCGCCCATAGACTATCTATTTCGATTAGAGATTCCAGACTCGTTAGCTTCTGAATATATGCTGAATAATATTGTATAAATTGAATAATATTCACTTTGTCCAGACGATGTTGAATTATTTAATTATGAAATTCAAACGTTTTATTTTATGAGCATTTGTTATTGGCTAAATATTTATATATATATATATATATATATATATATATATATATATATATATATATATATATAATCATTATATAATAATCAGATTTCTTTGTGAATGATAAAATATGTAAATCCATTATAAATAGTGGCAAGTCTTATTTTATAAAAACATGCATAATAGAATACAAACATGTAAACTGAGGTGTTTGATTGCGGGTTCAAATTTGTTTTAATTCGTTTCAGAATTTGCAAACAAAGTATTTTTACCAAACTTTCGTACGTATCATATATAATATACACTATACTGTTCAAGAATATAGATACACTAAAAATTTCAGAGACCTAAAGTTTTTAGGTTCAATGATATTATTTTTCCAATGCCCTTTATGTTGAAAATTTAATGATTGTGCTCAAATGTGGGTCACAAAATTTTACCAACGCGCGAAAGTGTCTATTATTAATTTCGTTAATATACTGGCTCCAAAACAAATTTTGCAGTGATTTATGTACATTTCAACCACTTTTACGACATTTCGATGTTTCAGTTAAAAGTCCACAAACTCTCAAAATTGACAAATTTTCGATTTTATCCGAACAGAAATATGATAAATTTTCTTAGTTATAATATAAAATCATTTTTAACGTTATGACAATACATATTGCACGTCATAAACCCACTCTTGCAGAGAGGATAAAGAGCGTGTGAGTGTCATAGCACGTGTAAGCACAAGCGAAAGCAAGGTATCAGGAGACGCATATACACACGTACAGATAAATGCGAAACGCATAAGTTTAAGAAGAAGAATGAGAAATATAAAGGTAGATGCATTGCATGGATAAGGGATGAAAAGACGAATAGAAGAATTACACGAGAAGTACATAGAAGATGAGAGGCAAGCAAATGGTATTTAAAGCTTATTTACATTTATTCACAATATCTTATATTCTGATTATTACGTACAATATTAAGAAAATATACTTTCTATTAAAACAAAATAATTAAGCTCAATAAGTATATACAGTAAGATTAATAAATCTTAAAAATAAAATGTTTCCTGTAACGACCCTCTACTTATTGCTCAAAATCATTATATTTCTAAGAGTAAATCAACACAATCCTAAATAAACAAAAGCTTACATTCAACAAACTCAGAAGATGTCACTTTCTCATCCTTTACCATCGATAAAAATCAAAACAAATCACTAAATACTAATTTAATCACAGCAACCATCATAGATAAATCCATAATTCAATATTTAATGCTTCCTATTCATCCTGCTTAAAATCCCTCATCCCTCTCCCCTTCAATGCGCATCAGCTTTTTTACCCCAGTGAGGCGGCCACTCACGCCGCAACAGACGCATTCTTACAAAACGCCAAAAGCAGCAGCAGACGTCAGAGGAAGCCTCTCGAGGGGAAAACTACGGCGGACGACAAAAAAAGGCTATGCGCGCTTGAAGTGTCGCGCCATTGTCTTCGACGCGACGCAACAGTCGAGAAAATCATTCTCGTCATTCTCTCTGAGCATTTTTTTTTTTAAAAAAGGTACCGTTGAAGTGGCAGTAGTGAGCATGGCAGCGTTAAACGACGGTTCTTTGGTTTCGAGGGGATTGTACGAGAGTTGGTGGAGAAATCGCCTCTATCTTTTTTACACCATAATAAAAAACGTCGCGCGCGTTTCCGTCATCCCGCTTTTGTCGAGCTGCAGCGTATCCCTTTCCTCTTCAGCTCCCTTTCGGCGACATAAATTCCCCCCTCCTCCTCTCTCCACCTGACGCGTTAAATAACGCTTGCGCAGTCGAAGCTTCGAATTCCGCGCGCGGGTGGCAGAATTTACTCGTCGCCGGTCGTTCGTGGCCGGATATCCGCGCGGACTGTACAGCCTCGATGCGTGCCCGGGAAAAGGAGCATTCCTATGGATGACCATGCGGCTTCAGGTAAAACTGATATGAGTATGTTGTATTATGTTTATAGCTTTATCGACAATTTTAGATCTTCTGGATGTTAAAAGTTTTAGTTATACCAAACTTATAGCCATTTTAGAGACAAGATTTACATTGGATAGCATATATGGTATGGTAGGCACGGTCGGTATTTTACATCCTCTTAAATTGCAAAAGTTTTATTAAATTTAAAATGTTAGTATTTAACACATCTTAAACTTGTCTTAAAAATGCATAAATTGAGAAAATGTAGTAAAAAAAATATTAGACTCTTCGGCAAAATATTCAAGTTACCATAATAATACTGAATTTCATATAAAATATAATTTTTGTATCATTTTATTAACAATAACTATTTATTAGCTCTAAGTTATTATGTCTTAAACTGATTTTAGTATTAAACAAAAGTTCATCTACGAATTCGAATACATAAGTGAATAATTATTTTTTCTTCACGCATATTCTTTCACTCTGAATAGAGTGAAAAAGTCACTTTTACAAAAGAGTGAATTTCCAAAAGTGAATCTTACTTCTCTAACTTCAAAAAGTTCCTTGCGCAACCCATGACCGTGGATGGTTTTGAAACTTCCAGAAAAAATCTGTTAAAGTATTTGGAAGGAAGTTAATATTTTGTTTGGAGATATTCTGATGTTAAATGTTTTATTCGTCAATTGTAAGTGTTGAAACGTGTAGTTAGTTTATATTTTTTTAAGTTTAAAAGATGATTTATTTATTTTAGTTCATGAATTGCGTTTAAACAATTTTAAAAATATTAACTTATGTTAACTTGAAGTTAAACAATATTCTTCAATTTTTTAAACTTGATTACGTCAAATTGGTGTGTACAATGAACTTTTTTAAAAAACCCTTGTTTTTATTACAAAAATATGCATTTTATCCAATAATTTCTATTCAAATTTTAGTAAAAAATGCTCAATTTTTTTTGCAACCTTCCTTAATTATAACAACGAAGGTTACCGAAGTTTTTTAAAGATCAGTGGAGTTTCCCCTTAAATTTTTTTTAATAGCCTATTATTGGAGTATTTTGCACTTTATATGAACTAAAGCTGACGTTAGCGAGACAAATTTTCTCATGCACTCAAAAAGAAGTGTCGGCTATTCAAACATTACAAACCAACATTTGACTGAAATTGAGTAAAATATCTTACGCAAACACTATCTTTAGACTATATTAAGTACAAATCACTCCAATAAATAATACACTATTACAAAAAATTTCAACAACAGAGTGTGCCTGACAGATTACAGATGTGGTCATACAATACCCCAAGTGCAATACCCCGGTTGATGGTATCATTAATTATTAACATTTTAGCTTATGTTATATAATGTAAATATTCAATGTTAATTCTGGACATAGTCCCCTTTTGACTGGATGATCCTCCGTTTCTCATTTTCTCTCTTATGTAATTTTCCTCGTTTGCTTTGTTCGAAAATGAGTGATGATGATATTAGGATTTTTAATGAGCCTTACAAACATTTATTTAGATACTTATCATCATGTAGAACTGTTTAAAAAATTACATTTTTTTAATAAAGTTGGTATACTATTTACTAAAACAACAATTTCCTTCTGTATTAAGTGGAAAACATGAAAAGAATGAATTTTTTTATATTTTTACTATTAAATGTCTGATCAAACATTGATTTTTTCACTTATTTTATCGCACATGACTCTCTTTTTAAACATTTCCTTTACTTCTACAGTTAATTTTTTTTAAATTTTTATTAAGTTTTATACACAAATAAATGTAGCCGTATCTTTTTCAAATATAGCTGGACATATAAGATAGGAAAATAACCAGCAATAAATCAATAGATAAATAAATAAATTCTTAATAGCTATTTCAACGCTTTGGCATGTGTGATAGTGCTCTGCCAGATCTATGGTTTTCAATCATGGTAAAAATTCCAAGAATACATATGTGTATGTCTGCGATTGTACCGACGCTTTGGCAGGGTCGCAGAGCCACACCACGGGGGATGAGTGACGTTAAGCAGCGGCTAGTACTTGGATGGGTGACTGCCAGGGAACCCCGGTGACTAATACAACTTCGTCCGATCGCTTAAGCAATGTTTCAAACTCAACAAAATGATCTAGACGTGTAAAATGACCGGATTCGGTGTTATATCCTATGGATGTAACAAACATCCAATTCGAAAATGCCAAATACACCGACCATCCCAGAGCGGGTTTCATAACCCTGGACAAATACGGGATGTGATTAGGTAGAATAATATAAAGATATGAAAAAATAAATGAGACACTTGCTGTGCCACGAGGCAGCATAACATACAAAAATAATTTACCTTATCGATTTCAGAAAATCGTAAAATACAAAAAATGTTTAAAAAAAGGAGTCGATGAGTCTTTAAATTTCTTTTTAATTTCGAATCTTCATTAAGAAACGAAACAATGAGCCAAGTTTGGGAAAAAATGATCGTGCCATTGTCGAGATATAAGCGATAAATTTATATTTTTTAAAATACATAACCTTAAATATCTCGGAATATAAAGGTCGCTGTGATTTTACAAAATATTCTTCTCCATATTCCTACTCATTTCAATTTTTTTAAAAAACTTTCCTTCTTATGTTTCACAGATACAACCGTTTGAATAAAAATAACGATTTCGTGAATAACAAAATAAGGGAAATAGCTTATTTATTAAAATTGTGCAAATGCATCATCACTCAAACGATGATATTATTTCTAAGGTATCAAAAAACCTGAAAGACTAATATTTAAAAATAGAAAAACAGTTAAAAAACCGAAACGCATCAAAAAATAAAAGAAAAATTTTGAGTTGCCAACCTTAAGAAGAAAGTAAAAAATAAGCCCTCAAACATTCATTTTCACCGTGTATATTCAGAGTAATGTTGATCCACATACACACACGCACGCGCGCACGCAGGCCCGCACGCATACACACATACCTCTAACCATACAGACATTTTCTAAAAATAGTATATTTTTGTTCCTAGCATCTCAAAACATATTTCTAACATGTTTTAGCAAAACTTTTTTTTTGCCAATACAAATCTTCCTCTACGAGGAAACAAAAAACTTTACAACAAGTAAATTGAGAAAATGTTTTTCCAAACATTTCTTTCGACGGATCTGCGTACTTCTTGCAATCTATGTAATGTTACTGCAATACTTTTGCAATTACTTTGTACTCTTTGCAATCTACGTGTGTAATCCGTGCAATCTTGTAGACTTGTAATCTAGTATACATCATTGTACCCTAGTCCTTCGCTTTTTATTTATTACCTACTCTAGACAATTCTGAAAAGGTAAGTAATAGTAAATTCTATAGATGTATCCAAACAATTATTATTATCTATTAGATATTTGGAAAGGTAATATTATTTGTTCAAGTATGTGCCTATATTCTGTGTAGTAAAACCGCAGCAGTGAATATTTCTCTAATAGAAATATATCGCAAAAGCTTTAGTATGACAGTTTTACAGTTCATTCTATTCTAAAAAAAACCGCTGCTCATTGCTTTAGCAGATTGTTTTTCAAAGACCTTTAATTATTGCATTAAAAATAAATTTTTAAAGTTATATCTCTGCGTTTGAACCTAACATTTCATAAAAAATCCTAAATGTCATAAAAATGAGTTTACAATAGGATTTCAAAAAATGTCTATCTGTATGTATGTATGTGTGTATGTATGTATCTATGTATGTATGTATGTATGTATGTATGTATGTATGAAACCAAAATTTGTGTCCAACATAACTCTTCAAGGGAGGCGTACCACGCGCTGAAATTTTGCAGACAGATTACGTATATTTGAACTTAGAACTGATTAGATTTTGGAGCTGAATGGATAATATTAAAATCATTTTTTATCAAAAATATTAATTTTTAAAAATTTGTAAAAAGCGAAAAAGAATTTTTTTTTTATACGTTGAATTTGTGAAAATATGTACGTTTTCATAAAGTTGACGTAATTTCCTTTCGATTGATACATCTTATAATAACTTTGAACTCATTTTCGAGAAATAAAAACAAAATATTAGTTTTAAAAAATTGTAAAAATTAAAAAAAAAAATTTTTCTTGTTTTATACGTTGAACTTCTCCAAAGTATGTACGTTTTCATGAAGTTGACATAATTTCCTTTTGATTGATATATCTTATAATAACTTTATTGACTTAAAAAGAGAGAAAAATAATTTTAAAAAATGCATTTGCGGGAAAGAAGTAGATTTTTCCCGCGTGTGCGAAAATTGAATTGCCTTTGAACTATGATACTTTGGGCTCAGAAATTTTTTGTACACATTCTGGGTATAAGCTCATTTGACATAGAATCATCCATATATAAACTCAAATAGCTTGGAAATTCGAAGACTTTATAAGCTGGGTAAAGAACTCAGCCAAGAGATAGTAAAAAGCTATATTTTTGAGAATGTTCAGATCGATTGCTGCATATTCGAATAAATCATAGATGTTTAAAATCATAAAATTAATAAACTGATAATAAATTAAGAAATTAATTCGTCATGAAAACATTTTTTGTAAGTAAAATGAGAAAGGTTAAGAACAATTTATTATTCTTAAATCATAAAATTTTATCATAGTCAGTTAATTATACATTATTTTATAATATTTTTTGTAACGCATGCAGAATTTTCGTATGTTTTCGCTTTCAAAACCGAGCCTAAAGTGATCGTTTTGCGACCGGTTACCGTAAAGTATTTACTTTACACCGTAGTTCATAAAGTGAGTACTTTACGCCCGATGTTCATTTCACTTTACGTCCGATCATTCGGAAGCCAATGGAAATGAGAATAAAAATATCCGGAAGTTGGTTTGTAAAAATCAATACATGAGTTGCAAAAAATATAGTGTTCACCACTGGCGAGAGGGCCTTTTTGACCACGCGTATTTGCAGCACTCGTAACCGTCTCGCTGTACGTAGTCATCTTCGGCTCGTGCTAGCTCGCCTACGACTCGTACTGCACACATTAAAAAAACGTCCAGTTCTTGCCCTTGATACACAATATACTATTAATCTGTATGATCTAGCTTGCTAATTCATAAATGTTTAATATTTGGGTTAATACTCAATGAATTTTTAAGGCTTTCGAATTTCATGAATTTCATTATAATATAGTTATAATATAATTTATTCCTCTACACTAGAATATATATTTATAATTTATATCTCGATTGGTATTGATGTTCAATTCCACATAATTGCTTAAATTAATTAATATATTTTATGAAACTAAATTTGTGTCAATAAATAAAAGCTTTTACTCAATACACAATAAACGATTTAATTTTATTATTTGTATGTGAATGGCAAACGATTGAAATGTCATAGACAATTTCATATTCAACTTTAAAAATCGATTTTATATTGTTTCTTGTATAATCTTATATAATATTCCGACCGCATAATACTCTAATACTCTAATCCATGAAGACTAGATTTATTTCATGCTCTAATCCCTGAGGGCGATCGTAACCAAATAATACGATATTCCTCGCCTTTAAAATGGAAATTGCGTCCTCGCTTTTCGTTTTCCCATTTCGTGACGCACATAAGCGCATAGTTGCAAACTCCATTAAACTCTCCACGCAATTTGACAACTCAGCTAACTTTCCAAAAAGTTCTTTTCTGTTTCGCTAATTATTATTAATATGTCGTACAATAATTTTAAAGTTATTTTTTGTACAAATATCAACTTATTGTTAGTCGAATAATAATATTTATATAAAAGTTATATACATATTGTTATAACAAAACTAGGGTAAACTGAATCACGGAGTAAAGTTAAAAGTTTAAGCATGTTTTGAAATATGTGTCACATGCACGAAGAATTATGAACAATTTGTCAATAAAGAATGCAATATTAAAATTAATATTTAAAACTACAATATAAAATACTACGATTAATGAAATATTAATTCAAAGTAACCGTTGTTTATAGAAATAAAAAACAAAAATAATCGTAAAAAACGTATTATCTTTCAAATAGCACATCAATAGCATTGAATATCCGATTGATATCGCTATCTTAGCCACTCTTGTAAACTCACTTAAAAATTTCCTGAATAATTTTAAATTGGACATCTTGAAAATCACCTTACTTAAAAATCGATTTTATTCTAAAATAAAATATATTTATAAAAGACGAGACATTTAATGTATAATTTCACTAGAATACAACGAAACCTCGTGTAACCATCAAATTGGCAAAGGGGCCCTACAAATAAGAAAACTTTAATTACGCAGCCATACATAACAACCATAATAATGAAAGGGTTTAATTCAAATTCCTCCCGCAGAAACATCATCCAAAAGCAATTTCAGCTCATCAGAATAATAATTCCTCGACTCCGTCCCCTTCCCGCGCCTTCAATCCTCGAGTGCTTGACCACCCCGTCCCAAGCATAAACACATACGTGGCCGTCCAAACACGCGCGCACCCTCGAACTCCCTCGTACCTCAATAGCACAGTGTTGTCCTCAGTCCAGGAACTTTCGTCCCGCGCTCTGCGAGATTGCTCGCCACCGCGTTTTAGGGTCTTCCCGTACACCACCCCTTTGCTGCCTGCCTGCCTGCGCGCTTGTTTCTCTAATCCCTGCGGTCGGAGTCAATCGAGCCCGCGTAACAGTCGATGTACCCATCGATTAGGTCGCTCCGGGCTCGAACCTACGTGTGTAATCAGTGCGGTAATGCCGCGGCTTTGGGGTCGCGTCGCGGCGGCTTTGCGTCTCTCCAGTTATGTGCTTCGCTCTTAAAGCGCGCGGATGTCGCTGCGCTATACAGCGGAGTGTCTCGGTGGTCCGCGCTGGGGTGGTGCCCGAATTCACAGTTGCCGCTCGAACTCGTAAAGTAGAAGTCTGGGAAGGGTGAGAACAGGCACTGTGAAAAAGTAGGCAGTGCGAAAAATCAAAAGTGGGAACTGTGATTGTTAGGAGCAGTTAGATTAGGTTGGATGTTTGTAGCTGCTTGGTGGATCAGTTAGGATACGTCATTCATAGTGCCCAGTTTTACTGTACTCAAACTCAGGAGACAATTTGGATTACTTGATATATAGTTTGTGGCGAGCACAATGAAACTCGATTGTTTGATATTGATCACAAACTAACAAATAATCAAGATTATATACAGATTCTGAGTATAAGTTTGAGTGGGAGTGTGAGAGTGAGTCTGAGTTACGACTATGAATTTCAACTTGGATGTCCTAACTACTGATACTGTCATTTTGAATTCTTTCTTTGGAAACAATATCAAAATTCTTACATTCTGCTTCCAATGTTTGCGAACTTTAATATCAAATGCACTCATAGTATCTTGTGTCGTTGTATGTAAACCTGCAGAATATTTGCTCGGAATACATGCACGTAGCTATGCATGAGACTTTACATGTATCAATGCATACATCTATCCATACCAACTTGCATGTAAACTTGCATGCGAACCTGCATGTAATCTCGCATGCGAACCTGCATGTAATTTCGCATGTGAGCCTGCATGCAAACTGGCATGCAAACCTGTATTCAAACTTGCATGCCAATTCGTATGCGAATCTATATCTTATGCTGCATGTAAACCTGCATGCGGGTCTGTATGTTAATCTGCAGGTTAAACTACATAAACCTCTGGAAGCAATATTGCATGCTATCATGCTTTTTTCGTTTCTAATATACTCAAGATGTTACGGATCGATGTAGTACACATTTTTGCAAATAATGCTATATAAATATTTCTGTATTCAAATTGTTATGAGTTCTTGTAAAACAAATTAGAATACGATCGAATTTTGATAATAGTTTGTGCTTTGGAGAAGTATTTTATAGATGAAAAGCGTTGTGAAGCTGTCTTTTCATAATTGAGCATTGTTTTAACCTCCTTGTAAGCACGTCACAAGAATTTATCAATTAATTTCTTGTAATAGGCAGTCAAATAAAGTAACATAAATTAAAGTAAAAACAAACTGAATTAGTTGTATTTTCGCTTACCATATTATTCTGCAATGTGCGGAACATAAGATTATACATGAATCTCAGCGCGTGATCACATACGTAAACCATATAGGAAACGGCACGATGTTATGTAGGTAAACATGCATAATAATCTGCAAACCATCATGCAATTAATCATGCATAAAAGCTGCCGAATACAGAAAGTGTTTCACATACAGCCCTGTAGGTAAACCTACATACCATACTGTAAGTGAAAATCCTGCAGACCTGTACGCAATTTCAATCTGCATGAATGCATGCACGGCTACAGTCTTGCCTTATGTGAAGTTTGGATGCCTTATTTGTATGAAAGTATATAGACTGGTGGTGATAAATTTGACTTTTTGACTTGTAATACATGTAGCGAAACGTTTCGAAGTGTAGTGGGAAATTGTGAGGGTTTTACGTGGTTTTATGCATTTGTTTTCTTTTTGAGTTTGTGTAGTATTTGTGCATATTAAAGTTATTCGACGCGTTCCTTTAAATCATTATTAGGCCAGGTAATTCCGATGCTGTTTTTTTTTTAATTAAAAATTAGTTTGTAATTTATTTTCTTGTCTTGTGAGATAGATAGTCAGCTACTTTATTCATGTAAGTGACCTGCATTTTAATACTGTGGATTCATATAGTAATATGTCCTTTACCCATTTATTGTCGTGTGATATAAACAATATGAAAATTTATTGAATTGAGCAATATGAATTGAAGATACTATTTACGTGATCGTGATTGAGTCGTCGCAAAATCATGTGGATTCTGAAGTTGTAAATATTTAAATATTTTACCACAAATTCTAGTACTCGATCTGATTTTAAATAAAGCACATTGTTATGTTTTCAGTTTTATAATTTCATTCAATACAACTAATATTTTTTTATATTCGTGACGTATATAGCGACATAGTAATGTCAAAATACAATTCATCATAATTAATAATAATTAATAATTATATTTTAATTTTATAGGTCACATTAATGCACTATTTATGTTCATAATTTTAAAATCACATAATAATGCAAGGGCTTTTATTTCATTATTTACGAGGTTCGGTATTCGAATTCCGACGTAATTGAGATATAAATTTTCAATAAATGACAGTAAAATGATGAAACGTAAAAGTGACTCGGCGAGAAACCAATAAAATCCACTCATTGTTAATTTAATAGTGCAAAATCAAAAACCCAGGATCGCATAGCGGAGGCTTCATTATCTACCCTGAAAAATTGATCGTTACCCAACCCTCATACATATATACATACATATGCCTCCATCTCTTTTATTTATCAGAGCGCCATTTCGCTCAACAAAATTAAAATCAAATTTTACAGCCTTTGGTCGGCGAATTTAGCTCGAGTCCATAAAAGTAAAAAATAAATGGAAGACAGAGAGGGCAATAGAAAACAGAAGGACAGTGCGAGGTGGAGACGCTAGTCGTTTTGGGTCGTAAAAGTCGGAGCACGCGAGCGACGCGTCCCAGGGTTCGGCGAGCTCGTAAATTAATTAGCGATTAATCGCTTTACGAGCTACGCCGTTCGTTATAAAATTAAAGACTTCCCAATAGTACCGGTCGGTGGAGAGAAGAACGGAGATACGTGACTCTTCCAGGAGGATTCTGCAACTGCTATCGAAGCAGTGTGTACCTTAAATCGAGTAATGCGAGTGTCTTTCTTGGTAAGTGGCTGTGTATAGTTACATCCTCTATTAAGTTATTCTTTCTTGGCTATTTGAATATTCATCAGTTAGTGTATTTTTTATATATTATTATTTTTTAATATATTCTCTCTTAAGATCCTGCTCAAGCATTGTCTACTATAATGCTTAATATTGAGGTTTAAAATTAATATTTTAATGTATTTTAAATCTTTCCATGGTTTGGCCGAGGTCATAAATATAATAAACATTCTCTGAAAATTTCAGATCTATTTATTAAAAATTGGCTCAAAAAAGTGATACAAATAAACGACAACGACACAATTTTTGTTGACATTAATTTTCCTAATTTAGAGTATTGTGAGGCTCTTCAACAAGATTATAACCCTAATTAAATTTCTACAAATTTAAAAAATATACGTTATCTAACAACATTTTTTAATGCATAATAAATAATCTTTTTACAGCTAGTATAACGATATTTTAGAAATCTAAAAAAAATTATTAGGGATAATTTTATAGAATATCAAGTACACTCTAAAAAACTGTCGCCAATTCATTGGCTTTTAGCTTCCTCAAACTATATTAATTGTTCTAATATAAAATTTGTTATTCTAATAAATTAATTTTAAATTACTATATCTCTTTTTAATTAGAATCTCAAAAAAGGTGTGCTGATTTATCATTGATGGATTATCAAAAGATAATTTTTTATTAAAAGTACAGTCAATGGACATAATAACTTTGAATATGACGGAGAATTTTCGGTCGTTTTGCTACGCGTGGTCGTTTTACCCACAGCGATTCGATATATCGAATCTTAAGGTTGGCCACACTAGGGTTATGAGTATAAAAGATATAGACACGTCACGTGATGTTTACTCTCGGACTCAATAAGGGCACGGGTCGGAATGAATTTTGAAAAAACGCGTCGATGAATTTTTCTAAAAAAAAATTCCTCTTAATGTTTGAGTGCCATGATCACCTCTGATCATAGTAAAAAGTTGATACCTTTGCGGCATCATTGTGAAAACATATGCAAAAAAAAAATTTTTTCCGAAAATTTTCACGTTTTTTACGTTTAAATCGGCCATATTTTTTTCTCGGTGTCTAATCGAAATTTTGAACTCAGATTCTGAAAGAGCATCAAATTTTGCGTAGGAATAGAGGTATTGTATTATTTTTTTGGTCCGATAACATAATAAATAAACACGTTGAAAAGTTAGTAAAAATTCTGATCACCTCGGCGTTAATGGGTTAAGAGGAAGCTTTCTGTTCTTTGTTTATTATGATTTAAATTTACTTTTTCTTTCAATTTTTAAAATTCATTTTTTTTTACAATTTTTCATAAAAATACGAAATTAAAAAAATGTATATACACTTAAATATCTTGAAAATATGGCGTAAAGTTCTAGTTTTCGCCCTTGGTACGAAAAATACTATTTTATTCTAGAGAAAGTACCTAGTCTGTTTTATTTTGCATGTATAAGGTTTTTCGCAATCAAATCTATTTGCAGATATTTTTAGCATTGTCACTTAAGTAAAATTAAAAGAAAGAGAATAAAAAGAGTATACAAAGAAGATATGACAAATTTATTTTATTATATATACTTCTGGTCTATGTTTGACATATAGTTACAACTAATTTTGTAACGGATGATGTTCCGTAGTTAAAAACTCGGATAACACGAACGAATATCCTGGTCCCTTCGAATTTGTGTTATAGAGGGATTATTACGATGTCAATACTTACTGCTACGTATACTACAGCTGCTCTTTCTCGCGCACCTCATTGGTTATATCGCGTCAACTGATCCTCATACGCACTAGCCTTATTATGATCACGTAGATAATGTACTTATATCTTGTATGATCAGCTAATCATTGTAAAAAATTCACGTATGTTTAGAATTATTTAATTTATAACATGAAATTCGCCCAGGTATACAACACTTACGTATAACCGTATTATAATATTAGTATGCTCATTGACATACAATATAAGCCAATTATTTTATTTTTTTCTCATAACTGAGTTATAGTACCATTCTAAATCTTATTTTATCTTAAAATATACATCTAAAACTATCATTGAAATTTTTTTCCACAAAATTGCTCGTGGCGCTCAGCTTAAAATTTCATTGGTGTCTTGACAGAAATTTGGACAAATAAAATTGATCAAATTTGGAGATGCAAAAAATACTATCATATTCTGCACCAAACTGAACCAATAGCGGTAAGGTTATGAAATCGTTTTTACACATTTTGGGTATAAAATACTTCATTTTCTTAAAGTTTTAGAGTTTTTAAATTTTTTACTTGCCACTTGACGAGGAATCACCCATTTTTTTTTTTTTTTTTTTTTTTTAAATGGCATTTCGAACTCGAAAGTTCATCGCCTCATCTACGCAAGCCTTCCACGTTTCCCTATTTTGTGCCAACCCCATCCATTTCGCGCCTTCCCGCCCAATTTCAGTTATGTCTGATTTTACGTTATCCTCCCATCTGCGTCTAGGTCTACCAAGAGGTCGCGTTGCTTTCGGTTTTCCTTTCATTATGCGCGCTGCTGTACGATCATCGCCCATTCTTGCCACGTGCCCTGCCCATCTTAGTCTCCGTGATTTTATTATTCTGTTAATATTTGGTGACGCGTACAAATTATGTAGCTCGTCATTGTGCAGTTTCCTCCACTCCCCAGTTTCCTCATCTTTCTTTGGCCCGTATATTTTCCGCAGAACCTTATTTTCAAATACCCTAAAACGATTTTCTTCCGCTTTAGTGAGCGCCCAGGTTTCGCACCCATACAAGATTACCGGCATTATTATAGTCCTATATATCCTTATTTTGACATTTTTCGACAGTAGCTTTGACTTAAGTAATCTGTTCACAGCGTAGAAGCAGGCATTACCCGAATGAAGTCTCTTATTAATCTCGGCTTTAATTTCGTTTCGATCATTTATAGTTGTACCTAAATATCTGAATTCGCTAACCTTTTCAAAAGTGAAATTTCCGACTCTGAGATCCCCCTCTGCTTCGCGAATGCCCAGTTTCTCCATGATCATATATTTCGTTTTCGATTCGCTCACTTCTAACCCCGTGTTTTTAGCCGCATTTATAAGGATTTCCGCATTTCTCGCCACCGTTTCACCATTATCTCCCACTATATCCAAGTCATCCGCATAGCCTAAAATTTGCGTTGTTCCGTTGAGTGTTGCGCCTAGCTCGCTAGCCTGCATTTTTCTAACAACATGCTCTAGCGTCAGGTTAAAGAGTACCGTTGAAAGCCCGTCACCTTGCTTCAAACCGTCGCGTATCATGAACGATTCGGATACATTACCGCCTACTCGGACCTTTCCAGTGCTTCCGTTCAGACATATTTGAATTAATTTTACGAGTTTTTTTGGTACGCCAAGGAGCACTAGGATTTCATACATTTTGCTTCGTTTGACAGAGTCGTACGCTTTCTTAAAGTCCACAAATAGCTGGTGTATAGTTTCGCAATATTCCCACTTTTTCTCTAATAATTGTCTTATGGTAAACATTTGATCGCTCGTTGACCTGTTGCGCCGGAATCCACACTGATAATCTCCTATTATATCTTCCGCGAATGGTGTGAGTCTGGCCTGTATTACGTTTGACAGAACTTTGTAGCAGGTAGCTAAAAGTGAGATTCCCCGGTAGTTATTGCAGTCTGTTTTATCTCCCGTTTTGAAGATCGGTATGATAATGGATTCTTTCCAATTTTCTGGTATTGTTTCATTTCTCCAAATAGCACATACTAGATAAAAAATTTTAGATGTAAGCGCGGTGCCTCCATATTTAAGTAGTTCAGCTGGTATAGAATCGTTTCCTGCGGCCTTATTGTTTTTTAGCTTTTTGATCGCGGCCTCTACTTCTTTGTAGGTCGTTTCGTCCATATGGAGTTCAGCAGTGTGGATTTCGTCTCCCATTTCCTCGGAGTTTTCATGCACGTTTAATAACTTATCGAAATAATCTTTCCATAATTTCAATAGTTCATTTTCGCTTGTCACGAGGTTCCCGTCCTTATCCTTCATTAACTGCGATCTACTCTGAAAACCCTTCCTAATAGCGTTTATTCCTTTGTACATCTCGCGCGGGTTATTTTCCCTACTATTAGTTTCTATTTTTCTAATTTCATTTTTCTGATACTCGCGCTTCTTGTTTCTGTAAATCACACGTACTTGCTTTCTTATTTCATGGTATTCTTCTACGGCCCTATCGCTTTCATTGTGTACACTATCTAATTTAGCCTTCTTGCGCCTTTCAAACCAGAGTTCGCACTCTTCGTCAAACCATGGTTTGCTCTTCGGCCTTTTTTTCTTACCCAGTACTTTGTTCGCGGCCCCTTTTATAGTTTTTTCGATAGCCCCCCACAACCTGTTCGGATCGTCATCTACTCCCGTCTGTTCATCCGTTTCCTCGAGCGCCTGAAATCGGTTGCTAACTTCTACTTGGTACTTGATTCGCTCTATCCCGCTTCGTAGTTTTCCAATATCAAAGGTTTCTACTTTGTTCGCTCGCTTACTATTTTGACCGGCTACTAATCTGGCTCTTAATTTGGCCACTACGAGATAATGATCTGAGTCGCAATCCGCCCCCCTATAGGTCCTTACGTCGAGTACATTCGTGAGGCGCCTCTTATCAATAAGAAAATGATCGATTTGATTGTGCGTGGCCCCATCCGGCGATGTCCACGTTGCCTTGTGTATATCCTTGTGCTTGAAGCACGTGGTCTTGACTATAAGATCTTTTGCGGCTGCGAAATTTATGACCATAATACCGTTATCATTGCTGGTTTCGTGCAGACTTTCTTTGCCTATGGTGGGCCTAAACATTTCCTCTCTCCCTATTTTAGCATTGAAATCCCCCACTACTATTTTGGTGTCGTAAGACGCGAATTGGTCGATTAATTGCTCTAAAGTTTCATAATAAAGATTTTTGACTTGTTCCTCTTTGTCCTCCGTGGGACAGTGGACGTTAATAACCACGTAATTATACCACGCTCCGTCGATGATGATATACGAGAGTCGGTCATTCACGAAATTGCAACTTTTAACGGAATGTATGATGCTTTTGTTAACAAGAAATCCGGTGCCTAGAGAATGCCCGCTCGCGCCCCCATATAAAAAGGTGAAGTTACCGGATCCTAGCATCGCGTTATCTTTCCATCGGGTTTCTTGTATTGCTACCAAATCTAAATTGTACCTCTCAGTTTCATTTATGATTTCCCGGAACGCGCCTGCTCTGTGTAGACTGCGTACATTCCAGGTTCCCACCCTCAAGTTTCTTTTCGTTTTGGTTTGGTTTTGTTTTCTTTGAGCCATGATAGTAAGTTAAACCCGCGCGTTTTGGATCCTGTTCCGATCGCAGGTGAGTCCATCCGTCTAGGGGTGATAACCCTCATACCTCCCTAGAACTAAGTATGAGAGCTTTCTGACTTTGGCGAGGACACAGTCAACTCGTCGTCAGACACACTCGGTTTCATTCTCATATCCTAACGCCCCCCTGCAAGGCAGCGCGCCTTCGCTGGCTTCGTTGCCATGTAAGACCAGGTGGCGAATCATTCTACACATCCCTTCTCAGGGCAGTTGTCATCGCTCCCGCATCCTCCACGACAGCAGGATTTTTGGCCCATTTTTTGTTTGAAATGTGTGGTAAAAGAGATAGATTACAGACTAAGGTAGAAGAAGAAAGTAAGATAGGAGATTTTGTATAGTGTTTGTAGTTGTTGCGGTGCTTGCGTAGTGTTTCTAGATGAATGCGTTCGCCAGTGCGGGCTCATCACACCCACGCCTGGGTCTATCGGCTGTCCGCGACTGCTTATTCGCTTTATTCGCAGCTAACCTCTTTCTCAGGGGTCGTTCCTCTATCCGCAACCTGAGGACGCGCTGTGTAGTGGTGATAGGCACCCACCCGTCCGCTCTGGACGACTACGCCCAGGACCCGCTTAGGGTAACGGCGTTGCAACAGCGAGGAATCACCCATATACATTAAAAATAAACTTTACACTAAAGCGCACGCATTCACACAAGCAACGGAGGTAGTTAAATATTCCAAAAGATAAAATTGCATAAAAGTAATATTCGGAAAAATATTTTATGGAAAATGGAAAATTCTGAAAAGTTAAATTTGGAAAGAAAAAAATTAGGTAAATTTTAGTATTGAATATAGAAATATTGAAAGACCAAAGTATAGAAAAGAAAATTCGTAAGGGAAAAAATGAAAAATAAAAATTCGTTGAGCAAAAATATTGAAAATCGATAATTTTGTAGATGAAAATATTGAAAATTTGATATGCCCCGCTAGATTGGTTAAAGGGCAGTAATGCCTTTTATAATGCCTGTATATTTTAAAAAATAGCAATTTAACTATTTTCAATATTCTAATCTATAAAATTATCGATTTTCAATATTTTAGCTCTACGAATTTTTATTTTTCATATATTCACCCTTACGATTTTTTTTCTATACGTTAGTCTTTCAATATTTCTATTTTCAATACTAATATTTTTCGATTTTTTTTCTTTCCTAATTTAACTTTTCAGAATTTTCCATTTTCCATAAAATATCTTTCTGAATTTTACTTTTGTGGAATTTTATCTTTCCGAATATTTAATTACCCCCCAAGCAACTAATTCTTTCATGAGTTGTCGTTGATTTGGAACGGAAGATCATCTTCTTGAATCTTTTTAGGCCTTCTTAGTGAATCTCCCGTTGCGTATTATTTATGTAAGATCGACAATAATTAATCGAAATACAGTTGGGTACGAGGCGAAGACAAAACTTGTACAAGACAAAACTTCCGCTCGCCTAGACGATCCGGTTGCGAGTGCCTCGTATTTTCCCAATACGTCTCTCACAAATTTACATTAAATGGTGGTATACTGGATCTTCTCGGAATATTACGTTACAAAAAGAGGTATTGAAAAATTGAGTTAAAGAATTTTATAACGAAAATTCGATTTAAATTAAGTAATGCTAAAATTAAGTCCTTAGACACAAGCAATTAAATATTGCCAGTCTAAAATAATCTTAAATTCGAAATAATTTTCACATATGTACGCAGAAAATATATTATAAACTGTCAAAAGAACAGATCGAATAAAAATTCCAATTTTTAAAAAATTTTTTAATGAATATTTTTGTGTTTCTTCCAATAAAATTATAGCTTTGAGATAATTGTGAGATATATAAAATGGAAGAAAATTGCGTCTTCTTTTTGAAAATGCACATACTTTTAATATATTTAACGTATAAGAAGACCACAAAAACTTTTGTGATTTTTAGACATTCTTTTAATTCAATATTTTTATAGTTTTTCACTAAACTGGTTTAAAAGTAATTGCTAAATATATCAATTGAAAGAAAATTTTATGTACTATTTGAAAACGTACATACTTTCAAAATATTTAACATATAAAATAACATAAAATATTTTTTTCGATTTTTACAAATTTTTTAAAATTAATATTTTTATTAACAATATACTTTATATTGTATAATCTGCTTCTTAATCTGAATCTAATCAGTTATAAGTTGAGACATGCCAATATATCTACAACATTTCAGCTCGTAACGTACTTTCCTTGAAGTGTTATAGTGGACACAAAATTTGATTTCATACATACGTACACAAACACACCCACACACATACACAAATAAAAGTTTAATTATCAATACGAAAACTATTACAGCAAGTGCACGTACTAATAACCAAGCAAAACTAAAACCGCTCAAATTTTACGCGGATACTATCTCTCACCCTCTTGGGAGCAATGTAATTTCCCAACGCGCAAAATTCGCCAGAATTGCGTACAGCTTTTCTCTCTCTCTCTCTCTCTCTCTCTCTCTCTCTCTTTCTCTCTCTCTCGCTCTCTCTCTCTTTCTCTCTCTCTTCACCCTCCAAACTTTATAGTTCGTCGGCGACGGCGGCGGTTCATCTATACCGAATCCTGCATATATATGCGTAGGCCACAGAGTCTGTCTCTCTCTCTCTCTCTCTCTCTCTCTCTCTCTCTCTCTCTCTCTCTCTCTCTCTCTCTCTCTCTCTGTGCGGATTATATATACGCGCGTACAGTTTCGCTGCTCGCTGTAGTGGAATCTATATACGCGCGTAAAACGCAGGAGTCGTGCAGTCGCGACGTAAACTGCCTGATTAAGGGGCTTAATTAATTTACCTCGGGGAGGCGCCACTCTTATTCACGAGGAATCGTGAAAAAATGGACTGGTGGAGAGGGAAGTAACGTTTAATGTAGAAACTCCGTCTATTGCAAGAGGAAAGGGAAATAACACTGCCAACTACTTTGGCACTATGCTTTCTGAAAACAATATCAATTTCATATAATTACTAACGCTTATATAATGCTCAATATCTACAAAAATATTATCAAAATAAAGCTTATTGATCGATTGAAAAAACTATATCGTAAAATATTACGATATTAATATCGTAAAAAATTGTTAATAACATTTTTTTTAACGGTATATTTTTGCATAAAACGTTGAAATACAACTTTTTCATTTTACGGTATTTGATATCGTAAATTTTACGATATGAATATCATAAAATCAAAAAGTTGTATTTCAACTTTTTATGCAAAAATATATCCTATTAAAAAAATATATTATTACCTATGTTTGAACCAGTTATTTCTTTTAGGCGTTATTTTGATTTTTCATTTGCCACATTTTCATTATAGCATTTCAGAAACGTTCTTTATAACTGCGTATTGGTTTATAGAAAGTGATTGTTACGAACTAAAATAAAATTTGTTTTTGAAAATGAGCAACACATAATTTAATAATAAAATCTAAAAGATAATTTAGCATTGACTTGTACAAAATGATAGATAGAACAGTAAGAAAGTTCGGGAATGTGATATCATTCGCGCAAAATGAATAAAGATGTGTTTGTCTTGATAGTAATGCACATCACTTATTTTAATAAATAGCAGTATCGGTAGTTCTTTCGTCTTAAGCACACATCGCACAAATATATTGGTTTAAGCAAATTAATAAACGAAATTTTAAATAGTGAAAACAAGACAGTATATTCTTTGATAAACAAATCCATGCTGCTCTAATTCATTCTTCATTAATAAAGTATTTTGTAAATTCAATAGTGAAATTGTTGTAAATACTCGTACAACAAAGTACTTTCCCAACCAATTTTTTATAAATAGAAGAAGCATATCTAAAAGATACGAACACTTTCAATGATAATGAAGTACTTTTTCTGTTCCTACATGCAATCGACTACATCTCTACATTAAGTTTCGTAACCATTACATCTAACTATCTGGCGAAAAAAGCTGGATCTCAGCCAGTTTCTGCGCCTGCTACTTTTTTACGCTCGTGCGAATCGCCCTGACGGGAATGTATTTTCGTCTAATTATTGCGCCACATAATCAAGCGAGGATCGCGTTGAGATTGCCTGTCGGAAAAAGTTATCGAGAAAATCATTTTCCCCGCTTACGCCGCGCAACCCATTTGTAATTTAATCTGCCTGCGGCAGTGCGTGTGCTCGTTCGAAACGCTATGGCGGGATCGACGTGAGTTATATTAAAATGCAGCTAGGAGAATGTGGAATCGTTGCGCAAGCTTGCAATTTTTTATATTGATTATGGCGCGAGGGTTCGCATTTGCAAGTGGCGCGAATGATTGTGTGTATAATGGAGATGAAGGTTGGAACTCGTCAAATAATTTGTGATTATGGCGGCGGGGTTCCTGAGCTTTATGAGAATGGATATTCATTAGCGTACTAATTTACCGTGATTAAGTTGTCCGATAATTTTGCGGTTTTTGTGGGAGAGGGTGATAATGGAGGGTAAACAAATCTTAGAAATACCTCGGTGAATTAACAAAAAACCGCTGCTAATTCATTAGCAATTAGCTACCATAAACTAAATAAATTGCATCAATATAAATTTATTCTAATACATTCATTTTAAATTGATATATTTTAATTAATATCTCAAAAAAGTGCATTTTTTATCATTAATTGTTTGTTAAAAGATAAATTACAGAAATTTATACGCTTATGATCATAAATTGCTTTATAGATTCAAAAATATAGTAAAATAGAATAATAGTTATAAAACAAAGACGAATCGAGGAATGCTTATTTTTTTTTCTAATTTCGTATGTTCATCAAAAAATAGAATAAATCATTTGCTTAATACAAAATGACCGCGATATTCTCGAGAAAATAAGGGATAAAAAATATAATCTTAAATATCTTCAAAAATAAAAGTCCTCATGAACTGCAGAGATAGTTAAAATCTACCTTTCTAGAAATGTTCAAAAGGAATAATACGTTTTACTCAAGTTATCGTTCGAGATACAAAATCGATTTCTTTTACAAAATGATTTTATTATTGGAAGCAGAAAAGTATTAAGACTTAAAAATTTTACTGAATATGTATGTCGGTGTTACTAATATCCAGAAATTTTTTCAATAAATTTCTATGATATATTTCCGAGATATAATCGTTTAAAAATAAAAGACGTTTTCATGTAAAATAAAAGAAGGGAAAATTATATTTTTAAAAATTTATGTAGGAAAAGATAGGTAAAAAATAAAAAACGCATTAAAAAAAAAGAAATATTTTTGGGCCGCCTTCCTTTAAGACAAGCAAAAGAATGAGCCCTAAAGCATTAATTTTGACCATAGATTACTCGAAATATAGAATGATACATACATACACACATTCCTCGACCCATACACACCACACACACACGCACACATCCTTATAAAAGTTTTCTAAAAATAGTGTATTTTTGTTTCAAATGGCCCAAAACATGATTATAATATGTTTTTAAGAAAACTTTATTTTAACTATTACGAAACTTCCTCTATGATGAAGCAAAATATTTTTATACTACAATATTTATACCCCTTTAGACATCTTTTTTTATATCTTTTTATATCTGTAATTATCTGAAATAATCATCTTTTTTAAATTATTGTTATAATAGTAAAATTAAATAATAATTATTTAGAGGAGTTAACACAAAAGCAATATAAATTTATCATTGTAATACGAAGATTCTTTACATTAAGTAGAATAAGCCTGGCATGTTAAGACCACCTTTTAACGCCAACTATACCATAACGCTGGAAGTGGCATTCCGATAAAAATCGGTTATATCTGAGATATATAGGTTAAGTGTACTACCTTCTGCATCGTAATACTTTCGTAGCATTTTTATTCCAATTATTACTTCGTAATGTGGTTTCCTTCATAACTATTCATTATACTCTGTAAAAAAATGTTAATAAAATAAAGTTAACTAATTTAAAAGTTTCACTAATTTATACGTAACTTTGCTACGACCTCATCGCCCTTATTCTGTTTTTAGTTTTCGTCATATTTGCGTGGGCCATCAGTCAGCCTCTCAAGTACTTAAATTGTGTATATCCGGAGGCTATTTCCTCCCCTCAGAATTAGTTGAAGGTACCGAAAGAAAATTTCTTACCCACGTTCAATAAAACACATTCTATCCGAGACTTTAAACAGGACCACCAAGAGCACAATATCTTTCCTTATTTCCACGTAAAACAGTATCCAGCCCAAAAAATAACAACAAAAGCCTTAACAAACTCATAAAATAGACATATGAAAGGTAAAAGCTGTAGCGAGAAAACGTTGTCCTTCCACTGCGATATCCAGGCATCTTCGAAAGTTGTTTCCCCCCTCTCTCTCTCACTCTCTCTCTCTCTCTCTTTCTTTCTTTCTTTCTTTCTTTCTTTCTTTCCCGGCCATTTTCTCTTTCCGCACAGTTGTTTTATATCAGAAAAGGCGTAGTTTCTGAAAAATAAAGGAACAGTCTACTATATTCTTTGTGAGTAAAATTCAGAAATACTGATATATATATATATATATATATATATATATATATATATATATAAATTCATATTTCCGAATAATTAATTAATATGTATTCTAGAAATATGTAACCCTTAGATATCGTTATGGCTCTCTAGTGATTTTCGACCAAAAATCAAAAAATTTTTTTTGTTTTAAAAGTCAGATTAACTATTATCTTATCAAGTAAAAATATCTGTATGATGGTATTATTTTTTTTTCCAATGAATAATAAGTGCTTTATGAAAAGATCTTTTTGTTATTTAACGGTTTTTTTTTCACTTTTATGCATTAATATACGTTTTCACCACTGCGCCTTCCCCCACTACTCCCTCCTACTCCCACCCATGAAGGATCTCTCACTCTCATTTACCCGCACTCACTTTTTAGTCGTATCCCTATCCCCACTCGCTTTACCCCCCCCCCCCCCGCCACCTTTAAAGTACGAATTTTACCCCCACTTTTTGAGTAAGAATGGTAAACAGTGGATTAAAATAATATTTTTTAATTTCATCATTTTTGTAAATAAGAAAGTTTGCATGAAAAAAATATTTTTAATTTGATCATTTCAAAATATTGCAAGCAAGAAAGTTTGAATAAAAAATATTTTGTTTTTTAGAATAAAAAATTTTTAATTTCATAATATTATAATATTGCAAGTAAGTAGTGGTGTATACAGAAAAGACAAGAAGGTTGGATAAATAAATACAAGGTTAGTACAGTTTAATTCATTTATTCGATGTTAATCGTATATTTAATACATCAATGATGCTATTCATATGCAAAGATATTAACTGATAAAATATATCGATAACAGTATTTTTTCTAAATGGGTTTTCACCCTTAGTTTTGCTCGCTCGTGCTTGTAGAGCACTCATGATAAGATCGAACAAATCGTCGTCCTCTAAATTTACAACGTCTTTTACAATATTCGGTGTATAATTGGTAATTTGCGATTCGTGCATAAGAGAACTTTTATTTTCAATGTATTCTATAGTTTCATGTGCGATACAATTTACATTATCCGATACAGATTTCAGATACTCGAGACTCGCGTCTATAGATTTTGCCACATATTCGTCCAAACAATCAAAGGTAACTTTTTTCATAATTATGCTATGACGGTACCGCTTACTCAGACCAGGTGTCGTCGGTCTTATATCCTCTTCGATTTCGATTTCTTTATCCTTATGACTGTGTGTGGATTTCAACGTCCATCCAGAGCCATACACCTTCTGGTCTGTCAGATCGTCGGACAGTCCAAGGAAGTATTTTACAATGTCACCAAAATTGCTTTTAAACTCCATCCAATTATCGTAAGAAAAAGCGATCCCGTCGTAGTCAGAACCCAACCGCCGAACTATGGGCTCATAATGAACGTCTTCATTATCGCTGTACTCTAAACCAACCATCATCTTCTACGTATACGACTTATTGAGGCTGTACAAAGTGTTCAATATCTGATGTGGATGGTTTCGTTGTTGATCATCCATGTTGCCTCGTTCTATCTCTCTCTCTCTCTCTCTCTCTCTCCTACAATGTTCTCTTTTGGCGTTTAGAAGTGATTGTCGTAAAATCGATTCAATACTGCCTCTTAATGCACCATTAAAGAAGGTGCAGTGGAGGTGGAAATTGCAGCGTGTGACACTCTACGTTGGTATTCCGAGAAAGGAATGACAATACTTTAGACGCATCTTTCTGAGTAAATGAAACGATAAGATATCAAGCTCGCGTTACAACAATGACATTTTAGAACTGCAGTTTTGCAAACATCTGACACTGCATCCGCCGTTTCCAATGGAACTTTTGTAAGTGTTTTTATATCGTACATAGTGCTATCATATTTCTGCAAGTCGGCAGAAAAAATTCAAAGAAATTTATCGAAACACAAACCGCGGCTTATGTAACGTAAAAACATAATACAATATTGACCGCATACGTCGGAAGACGGGCTTTGGAGTGGGATATTATTCCAGTGAAATTGCTTACAATTTTTCTGCAAACGGTTTATATGATCCGGTATACTTGGTGGCACTCCGAAACTATCGAAATACAAAGCTTCGCAATACTTATGAACGTATATAGCAACCCAGTGCATTCCAGGTCTCGTATGATCATCAGTATTTACAACAAATGCATTCGGTCTCGTCCACCGTTTGGGAATTTGATACCGCTGGAAATACACCGACAGTATGCGAACGGATTCGGGAAAGGTTTTTCAATATTTGAAGGCTGGCCATTACAAATCTCGGCAGGGTTCTTACAATTTAGAAAAACACGCGTAGACAACAACGACTTTAGTCGATGAACGTTATTTAAAGCGCAACGGTAATTTTTATAACAAGGTTTGACAGCATGATGAATGCAATACACGTCGGACGATAACTGATTAAAAGTCGGGCATTCTCTTTCGTATTCTAGATTGAAAATTTGACGAGCTATAATTTTATGCAAAACTAGCCATTTATCGTTGCCTCTAACGTATATTTTTCGCACGATTTTCGAAAATTCTCTTAAAATTTTCTGAACAACCGATAAAGGTACCTTTTCGTCAAAATAGTCAAGTCCGTGATGATACTGGGTGAGTCAATCGTTGTGTTTCCGAATGTACTCGCTTAATTGATCAATCGATGTTGTCGGAGTCACTAACCAGTGGCCACTGAAGTTGTCCATCCATGTTTTATATAGCAAAGCTTTTGACAACGATCGCAGATAGAAAAAAACTGACGAGCAAAATGTGGCAGTGGTGGGCGTATATATAGATCAAAGTGTAACGCCATCTACACGATGTTATCTCAAACGCTAAAGTCGACGATGACCTGACGTGACGCGTCAATTTCTAAAATATTATCATATTCTGCATATACGATACAATTTACCGTGTTTCTTAAAGCCTCACCAAATCGCACATCCAATCTAACGCTACTGTGTTTAATCAAATTCCAATGACTACAGACGTTAGCCAATAAATCGGGAGTTAACTAAAATTCAAATAGGCAGTAACCGTACGGGTATTATTCGCGCATTATTTGATTACCCTCGTTAAGAAAGTATCTACCTGTACCAGAAAATAATGTGTGGTACGCATCCACGTACAAACTTTTGGCTCTAAAGTCGAGTTGCAGCGGTTTGGAGGGAACTTGTACATCATCAACATACAAACATAGAAAGTTTATATACAAATGTGCAAAGTGAAATAGATTAAGACCTCGATTGCCGTTAAAAGCTTTGTTATTTACAAAACCGATAATGAGTCTTTTCGGTTTTTGACCCGATATGATATTATCCAAAGTTTCGCCGTGTATACCACTGTGCATCGTAATAGCTTTAACCTCAACACGCGTGAGAGGATATTTGGCAGTTGTTTTTGAAAGAGATTGAGCGTGGGCCAACAATACACCTGGACTAATCTTTACGCGTCTGACTAAGAGGTTTGCCTCCTCGATATGTAATGAAAAATATCCCGTAGGATCCATTAGAGAAAAACTATCGCGAGACTTAACTAGATGCACTCTTATCTCTACACCGTTTATCAAGAGCTTTTCTTGATTAAATACGTCACAGTGCAGATAACTAATCATGTGGACGGAATGTGTAGCCGACAACAATTTCCGTCGCTGAACCAGTCCTTGATTCTCAGTTCCAACATCGTCCATATTTTGAGTGGGATAGTTGCACCACAATACACTCGTCACGATACAGGTTTTTGATTGAAAAGCACATCCACTTGATTGAACATCGAATGTATGAAATTATTAACAGGGACCGTTTTGGCTTTTGAGCTTCTGAATGCTGGTTTATCTGCATCTGCTAGATCGTCCTCAGTCACGCTGCATCTTAAGCTTACACGAAGACTGAGCATCGTGTGAGCAAGATCAATGTATTCATCGCTATTGTCTGGGAGCACAAATTCTATAGGTGAGTCATCCGTCAATGACCATATTGGTTTGTATTGTATCGAATGTGAGCTCTCGATAGTTGTCTGGGTCGGAGGAACCTCAAACAATAACAGCTCCGACTTTAAATATTCGCACGAGTGGGTATGTAAGAAAGTCATTTTTTATTGTTAACTGTCAAAAATATCTGTCGTCGTTATTCTAGTCGTCTTCTTCTTCTTCTTCTTTTTATGTGTTGTTTGATTGTTCTTCCTTCTACCTCTATTTTTCATACCACCACCATTTGTCTTGCTTTCTTTCGCGCCACTCTTTCTTTTACTCACAGTGACGGGACTACCGAGCAATTGCAACTGAGACGGATTCCCGTAGCGCGACATTTTATATCCTGACTCGTCCATCAACTTGTCCAACTTCTCCTCAGCCTTTCTTTTGAGAACTGCACCGGATTCTGTGGTACGATTGCGAAGCGACTCTCTGATCGGCGTGTTACATGTCGCGACATCCGATACAATGTTCATACCTGTGCGCACAGCCTCCTTGCCAACTGCCCTGGAACCCCGAGTGATGAGTGGAAGAACTCTGCGAAATATACCGGCTAAGAAAGAGCCAATGCCACCGTGGCCTCTTTAGTAGGGAGAGCCTCCATAGGTACCTCCTTCTTCTCTCCCACTGTATCGGAAACAAATTTGATTGTTAAAATAGTCTTCGTAGCGATCCATCCAATCGACTCTCTTGGAATGTAGTGTTACAGTGAGTTTCCCGTAATCGAATGGTATCGGTTGACCGCATTGGTCTCTTATATAAATTTCAATGGTGTGAAATGAGCTGAATAACAATGGTAAGTACGTTGGTGGGGAGAAATTCTTGATTTTTGTAGTACCATATTCATCATTGTCGGTATTCATCGATACAGCCCGCAGCAATCGCTGGCCTATCTGCCTCTATCATGCACTTATCATTAGCAAAAATGATACGTTTTGCCCTTTCAAAGCCCAATATTTTTCGCATTTTCCGCAATAAACAGAGTTCGTAACTAAATTGAGAGCAGCTAGTCTTTGCGCAAACTCTGTTGATCGTCACGTAACCGCCAGACTCAACCGTCATCTCCAAATGACGCTTAATACACTCCAAGTTGCTTATTTCCTTCACTAGCGTATAAATGTCTTTGTAGTTTCCTGGTCGAATCAGCGGTTCAGCAATTGTAAAATTTTCCATTCTGAGCTGGTTCGACTCGAGCCGCGAGGGGGGAATTCGTTTCAAAGAAATCGCTCTGTCTTCTTTGTCCGATGATACGTGTTGAAACGTCAGCGGAATATGTTCCTCTGTAACCGCAACTGACCATGAACGTTGTAACCGGATCTGCTGCGGTAGCTAAGTAATATAATGCGTGGTAGTGTTTTCCGAGAAATAATTCATGCTGCTGTTGCTAGGCAGAATAATGCAAAACTGATCCTTCATTTCTGTGAAATTTGGCCGGCCTTGACCTAAGAATTAAACTTTTCGGGGTAACCTTTCCAGATAACGAAATATTTCTTTGAGCGACCCTTGCCGCTAAAATGTAAAATTTTGTCGATTTCGAATGATACCACACATAAATTGCCTGCTAAATCTTTTAAAAAATACACAGGAGGTTGGCGAGTTAGTGAGAAACGAGTAACCTCAAAAATCTCCAAAGTCCACCCACCTTTGTATCCCTTATCGAAGACGGTTCTCACACGACTGACGCGAACCAAGTCACCCGGCTTGAACCGGGGTCGCCTAAAATCGTGGTGACCGTACCGAAGTTCTATATTTTTCCGTGCTTTGACAACATTGTATAAAGTCACAGAAGCCGGGATCATCTTTGTCGCCGAGTGCCTACTATGATTGTACAACTCTGTGATTCTCTGCAAAACATCGATATATCTTCGCGTATTTGTGTGATTGAAGTATCGCCAAATTCGTTCCTTTATAGTTCTTATCAATCTCTCCGCAATAACTGCCTTTGTATCCGGACTCGGCGCCACTCTATGAACTATGACATTCTCACGTAAAACCTCCTGTGTATCGCGACCGATAAATTCTTTACCCATGTCCGTTTGAAGGCACTCTAGTTTTCGTCCCTAGCTTCTCGATAAGATGCGGCGAATCCCCTCAGCGACGCTTCTAGAAGTTTTTTCCTTGAGTGGCTCTAGCCAACTATATTTACCAACAACGTCAATAATCGTCAAAATGTAGCTGTAACCATCGTTGTAAGTTTTCCAGGCTCTCATATCCATTAAATCAGCTTCCCACATATCATCCAAATTTCACACATTCTAACTGCGTAGTGCAAATCATCGTCTTACAGGTCGATGCAAATTGTACACATCCTGGCTCTCAAGCCATTCAGTGACTGTCTGGCGATCGGTTTTCTTGCTTCTACCACGAGTGGCTTGAAAAACTTTATCCACGGCCGCGTACGCAGCTGGATACGGCGGGGTGTAATATAGGTTTTCAAAATTTTCACTCATTGTTGATCTTTTCTCTCTTCACTTTTTCTTTTCTCTCCTTTTTAATCTGAACTTTAAACTTCTTGTTCACTTTGCTTTTATTTTGACGTTTTATCAGTGCACACTTGATGCGCGAAAAAAATTTCTCAAAGGTTATCTTGCTAACCATGCAGCAAGCTGCAATCATAGACAATGTTCGCTCATCTGGGGGTGTTTCGTCCGCGAGCATTCGCGGGAGCATATTCTGCCAAAACACGATCGGCTTTGCGTCGAACTCCATTTTTGTCGGAATAGATTAGATCCTGTTCACGACACACATCGTCTAACGGATTGATCCCGACTTCGCCGCGTTGGATGCATTCTGCCAATTTAGTACCCGGTCCGCAAAATCTATAACCAGGTACGAGCATTTCGAACAGTAATTAGATCAATCATGGCGTCCAATGAACTATGTTTTTCTTCCAAATCATGCCGTTCTACTATTTTGTCTTCTTCTTTATCGGATGCCTCTTCTTCTTCGGATCGAACTGGCCGCTCAGTCGACGCCATGACGTAACCTGTACACCGGGTGCTGCAACTCTCTTCTTTTTCTTTCTAACACACTCCTTGGTAGTCTTTCGTTTTCGATTATCTTCCCATTCCTCCTGCTCGGTATCCTCCGCGCTACTAACGGCGTCGCGAGTAAAAGATCCGTTGCTGCTGGCATTACTTGGGCCAGCAGTAGCATCAACAGCAGCAGGCTCGTGTCGTGGCGTATGAAATTTGAAGAGCAATCTGGCGTAGAATGTTTTAGCGGGAGTAAAATCACAGAGCTACCTGGTGGTGGCGTACGAGAAACTACGTTATTCTCAACTCATTTATTACCGATGAATTCGCGGGGGATAAACGATTTGCGTAGAGTAATAGTAAATTTAATATGCCCAGAAGGTGGCGTACCTTTTCTGCTCCTGATAGCATCGTTCATCAAGTCAATTATGTTGGCACCGCGTATATAAACGCCACATATCGTTACAGCACCATGAGTATCCCAGTTAATGTTACCACTGGCCCGTAAGCGTCGCACAACTTGACCAGTTACTTTCCTAAACTTTGCCGGTACACTCTCAACGATACTCGCGTCGATTCGCTCCAAATCCGACGTAACCCTGTCGTCGTCGTCGTCATCGTCGTCGTCATTTTGCGGCTGCTGCTGCTCATTGTATACAGGTAAACTTTTCTTTTTCAAATTATCCGTTGCATCACGAGCACTACTACTGCTCTTGGTGTCTTTGAAATGAAGATATCGTTACAAAACAGAACGGTATAGCGCCCACTTTTCTCGCTCGTCCTTTCAAGCAGCCGAATTTAGTATTTCGGTCATTTCTGCATCCAGTCTAGTCATCACGGTGCCCGGTGTCTGTACAGACTTTAACGTGTATCCACCACCACCTCCACCTCCTCCTCCTCCTCCGCCGTTTGCGAGAACACTTTGCAAACGATCCACGTTTTCCTACGGCACAAGTACCATCTTTTTGAAGCTCATTGCGTCTGATGCATATGAGTCCAGAGGCGGTAGAGGACCTTCGTAAGACTGGTTTTCTGGTGTATTGAACATGTGCGGAAAATAACTTTTTCCATTTTTGACAATCCGTACAATGTGGGTAAACTACTTAGAGGCATGTTAAAGTAATTTAAACTATCGATAAATTTCGTTTTTGAAAGCTCCATTAAAATTATTTTGGATTCGTTCATCACCACGGACGGAATGACTCGTTCTTCATTATAGTTCTCAGCGACGTACTTGAATAAAAATTGTGCATCGAATCCTTGCGAGTTGTGCGCTATGCATATTACCTGTTGATATTGCTGTCTTGGTGCTAGTGCAAGATCAACAAGCTGTTTTATCGGTTCGTCGTTAAACACATATTCACGAATAGCGCAAAAGTCGCATCTGATCGAAACATCTTCATTCTCCATACAGTACGAGCATACTTGTTGCACGACACACAAGTTTGGAGTGTGAACTTTTTTCTCGTCGTACCCAACACAGATATAGATTGCTGAGTTTCGAAATCGTAAAATAGAAATAAAACTGACTTTATACGTTCTTCTATCTTTATTGGCTGTACGTATCACAGGTGTCCGATTGGTAATCTTAATTTACACGTTTTACAAAAAGCTATACCGCACTCATGTGGTTTTCCATTCTTTATGCAAACTGTTTTAAGACAAAAGCGACAAATTCTTATTCTACTGCACACATTACTACTCTTATTGTAAGATCCTATTTTAAGATGATTTTCAAAACACGTATCACGAAAAAAATTCTTAAACAGATATCGCATTCTATTAAATTTTCCGCCGTATTACACGGCGGCAACGATATACACTTATAACACTTGTTAAAACATTTATGCTCCTCGACACGCCAATAACTTTTATTACATGGTGTGCAGCGCTATCGCTAGCTCCAATGAGGCTTAATATCGGTTGGTAATGTTTGGAGCGTTTGTAATACATGATTATTAATGTATGAATTATACAGCCGTAAGTGCCGATGACAAAGCGCGAACCATCATAGAGCGGTGGATTTCCACGCGCAAACGTCGAAAAGTTATACACTACTATGGCTGCATCGCGAGTGGTAAAAAAATCTTGAAAAATACGAATTTCTGCGAGTCCGTAAATCACCTGTGCGTATTTGACCTCGGACTGCATAGGCATAGGCAGCAGCTAGACTGCGCGGTAGACAAAGATCATCATCCTTACTGATTGTAAGAATAGATTTTTTATTCACTGATTCTTCAGTTAAACGTGCCCGGCCACATCCCGCGACACCACCAAGGATTGCACAGTTGATAGAGAGTCTGTCATTAATGTTAAATTCACTTGCACTTTGCACCGCACTAAATAACATTCTCCAAAGATCTTCAACGACAAAATCCCTAATAGGTCTAAACGACAACTAGAGTGGACCGTGATTGAATCGCTCTGAATTGATCGTTACTCCTATGAAATCATTTAGTGCACCTCTGCTACAGAGACGTCGATGGAGATCTCGCATGCAACCTTCTAACCAATTGTAAATATCTGTGCTCGACGAGGGCTGAGACAGGATTCCTTCGATTTCTGTTCCTTCATATCCATAACGACGGTAGAAGTGTACTGATTCATTTTGAATTATGGATCGAGGTCGCACTCCTCCAAATCTTCTTCGTGGAAGAGCGATATTTAGTAGTTTTCAAGCCTCTGTCCTGTCAACATCGAGTTGTGCGATAAAAGTGAAATCCCGCGAGCTAATTAAAATATACATTTCCGAATTATTATATTGTCAAAAAATAAATTATGATAAAATTCTAAATTTATAATTTTTAATGATTTAGTTGTAACTACAAAAAAGTGTTATCCAGCGAGCTGATCAAACTATAAATTTTCGAAATATTGATTATCGGGTGTCAAAAAAGACTGATAGGGAAAAATCTAAAGATACGGTTAACGAAGACTTATATTTAGCTACAAAAAGCGTAATCCTGCGAGCTGATCAAGCTATAAATTTACGTGATATTGATTATCGGGTGTAAAAAAAATGATGGGAAAAAATCTAAAAACATGGTTAACAAAGGCTTATATGTAACTATAAAAAAGTGTAATCCCGCGAGCTGATCAAACTATAACTTTTCGAGATATCGATTATCGAGTGTCAAAAAAAATGATGGACAAAATCTAAATACACGGTTAACAAAGACTTATATCTAGCTACAAAAAAGTTTAGTCCCGCGAGCAGATCAAACTATAACTCTTCGAGATATCGATTATCGAGTGTCAAAAAAAATGATGGCTAAATACACGGTTAACAAAGACTTATATCTAGCTACAAAAAAGTTTAGTCCCGCGAGCTGGTCAAAGTTAAAATATTCGAGATATAATTAACAAAGGCTTATATGTAGCTACAAAAAGTGTAATCCCGTGAACTGATTAACTATAAGTTATTAAGATATCTATTATCGAATGTTAAAAGAAAAAACAGTAATGTAATACACTTTTGCAGCTGCACGGTATGAATCATCAGTAGTAAGATACAATACAGGGATGCAACTGTAACCAAAAAGTGTGGTCAGCTGCACGTATTGCTATATGAGATTAAAATTTTCAGCTGATCTGTCACAGAGATGAATCACGGTGCAGCACACTACAACGTACAGTTTTACACCATGTCGAAAACTACCATGGCGTCAAGCCTATGAAGGATCGAGTACCAGTACTTGTTCATCTCGTGGAGTGTACATTACTTATAATGCGCGTATATAAAACCAATCGTCGCAGTGGTGAGTTACGGGAGACTTACGCGTGTGTTATACATGGAGCTTCTGATTCAGAAGATAATGTTATAGACGTAGAGACACTATGTGACGGTGATCTACCTGTGAATAGAAGTGAAGAGGCAATTTGGGAGATAGTGGATGCAGAAACTTATAGTGATACAGAATATTTTATTAACAATGAAAATATAATTCTGATTCATGAAGAAGAATCAACGTACGAAGTTTTATGAGAGATAAAAACGCATCCACTAACAGTAGCTGTAGCAGTATTAGTGCGTCTTCCGTATTCCGTGGGTTTTCTTCAACTGAACATCCATCGAATAATTTTTTTTCATTACAAAAATTAATAAAGGCAACAGAAGAAAACTTTGAAGAAAGGAAGAAAATAACACGCAGTGATTTTTGTGGTCGCTGCAAAAAACGTTATTGGCGTCAACATAAGAAACAGAACAATAAGTGGCAATATTGCTATAAGTGTCGTGTACGGATGTGCCCACAATGCGCACAAACTTTGAAGTGCTTGTGTAATAATTCATAAAATAATATTATTAGGATTACTTTAAAAAATTTTTAATTTTATACTATTTTCTGAAAAATGTGTGCTGCGTAAGGAGGATGTGAATAGGACTGTTCTACAGATACAGCCGATAAAAAAGGTTAGTTTTTATAATTATAATTATAGATAAAAAGAGTGGTGTCTGTACCATTCGTTTTTGTATATATGTGTGCGTGTTCTCTTATATCACATACACATACACACATACACACAGACACGCACATGCACATGCACACGCATACGCACACGCACACACACACGCACACACACACACACACACACACACACACACACATATATATATATATATATATATATATATATATATATATATATATATATATATATATATATATATATATGTGTTTATGTGTATGTGTGTATGTGTGTGTGTATGTGTGTGTGCGCGCATGCGTGTGTAGAGAGAGAGAATGAGAGAGGCGGAGAGAGAGAGAGAGAGAGAGAGAGAGAGAGAGAGAATGGAGGGAGAGATAGAGAAAGGGAGAGAGAGAGAAACCACTCCCTGATTACTCTGACGCTATCTACCCCCACCACATGTACACTCTTGTACCTATACTTCCATAAAAACACGCGCCACCGCTACCCAATCGCTGTGACTATATCTCCCCCCCCCTCCCCCGCCACATGTACACTCTTCTACCTATTCCTCCACAAAACTGTTGGAGGGGGGGGGGGGGTAGGTGGAGGAGTGGGGGTTTATGTGTCTAGCGATTGGGTAGCATATACTACTAATAATAATTTACTGCTTCAAGTTTTGGAGATTAAGGTGATGCTAAAGCCACCTGTTACCGACAAATACGAAGATCCACTTTTCTCATTCAATTTTCAAGTTATTCGCAAATATCTATATGAAACGTTATTGTCGCAATCAAAAACAACAACTTTCCAGAGAGATATTTTCTCAAAATTGAAAGTGGAATGAAATAAGTGGTTCCCCGTATTTGACAATGATAGTGGGTTTAGCATCACCTTAAATACTCATCATACTAGTCAGATATATTGTAAGAGTTATTAATATGTAAAATATATTTATAATGAATAGTTTTCTAAAATTATGGTGAGTTTATTCAATAAAACTATTATTTTGATAAAAACACTATTTTCTGACTAATTTGTTTTTCAAACTTTAATTTTAACCTGGCGTACACCAAATTAATGAATCGGGCTAACATGTTAGGAGAATATTCTTCAAAGTATTTAGAATAAATGAGTGCATTTTGTTTTTGAAATTATTTTGAACAACTTTATCATTAACATCTATTACACGTGAAATTATCGTAGAAATAGGGTTTCTTAAAGCAAAATCATAAATCAATAATGTTTTTTTTTTAAATTAATAATAAATTTTAGAGAAAAACTAAATACACACATTTTTGTACATACTTTAAAGAACATATCCAAAAATTTTATCCGGGTTCAAAAATTAGGTGTGCGCCAGGATGACTTTCATCGTAACCATATTTTTATTCAAATTTAACACATTTCCTAGGATACCGCTAAATCTAAAAGCTATATAACTTCATAATATCAGTACAAATTTGATATGTAAATATCAATTCATAAAAATCATAACTGTAGAAAAATTTAATTTCACTAGAGAGCCACCTTAAGCTTTAGCATATATTCCTGAAACTTTATGACATTTAACTGGTTAAAGTCTAATTCCAAAGAAACCCTAATTCCCTAATGTAACATAACATTAACAATTATAATGTACATATCATTAAGGTCGGAAGATACCCACAATCTTAGACAAAAATTTTCATCTTTTTTATTTTGTATACATGGAAAAAATTCATAAAAAATTTTAGACAAATATTTCGCAAATTAGTTGTGAAACTTTTACGCTTTAAATCGCCACTCAATATTTTAAAACTCAAAATATTCCCGGTATCTTTATTTTTATTTAATCAACCTGATACTTCACACAGAAGTCCGATTACATGAAATTTCTAAATCAAATATATCCTTGTTTTCTTACACCAATCTTAGTCGGGAAAGTTAAAAAATTTTTGTAATTCTTTATTTAAATATCTATTATGTAAACATTATTAATTTTAATGGATCTAATATGCCTGTTATTTTTCAAATAATACGTATGCGAAGTTTTGTGCAAAGTTTCAGGTTAAATAGTTAACAACTGATAAATCTGAAACATTAAGAATCTCGTAATGTTGAGTAGTAAGAACGAATTATTTTTTAAAAACATGTAAAGCATGTGGGAGCTCTTCAATAATAATGCTCATAACATTTTGATTTTTAAAGTTACAGACCAATTTTTTATATATGTTATTCTAACAATTCTGATATAAAAATGATAATACCATAAAATATTTCTAATGCTTGTATATTCTCATCTCGCTCCCTTTACCTTCTCCACATGTAACTGTTCTGGGACATTTTTTCCGTGTCGAAGTCGCACGCGTCAATTGTTAAGCGTTGCACTGCCGTGGCCGCCTCAAGTAGAAAGAGACGAGCGAAAGTTAGTGTGTATATATATGTGAGAGACGAGCGAAAGTTAGTATATATATATATATATATATATATATATATGTGAATGTGTATAGATGAGCGGGAAAGAAAGAGTAGGATTAGTTCATCCTTAAGGAGAAGGCGCGTACATTCTTCCGTAACTTGATTATAAGCGTATCGGAAAAGTTGCGGGAGGATAGCGAGAGGGGCGTTGACTCAAGCAAGTAAAGAGGCTTTTGGAGACGGAAATTGAATTTAGGAAATTTTCGAGAGTTTGTGAAGGGAGTTTGATGAGCTTTTGTTGGCGATTTCTGTTTTTTTGTTTATTCTCTAATCAATAGAAATTGATTTGTGTTTGATGATTTCGTGATTATGGACTTGTGAAAGGGTTCTAATGTATTCTACCTTATCAACATTATCTTTTTCATTTAAAAAATGATTTATAAAAATACTTTTAAATAAAGTAACATTTGTCTCTTTTTTATCAATAAATGACAACAAAACATGTCTGTAATTGATTTTATTTATATTTTTCACTATTATTAATACATAACTTAGATTCTGGTTTTAAATTATCATAATTAGTAGTCTAAATCAAAGATTTTGTTGCGATAATATTTGAGGAAT
The DNA here is from genome assembly GCA_949152435.1 of Gastracanthus pulcherrimus. Lineage (NCBI taxonomy): Eukaryota > Metazoa > Arthropoda > Insecta > Hymenoptera > Pteromalidae > Gastracanthus > Gastracanthus pulcherrimus. Next base: position 21,876,351 of record OX424575.1, on the reverse strand, counting down.
TGCTCGAAAAATGTTGTTGTGTTTGTTATTTGTAACAACGAGAAAGTATGATGACTACATCTAGGACGATCTAGAATCTTAACTATTTTTTACCTAAGAATAACATAGTGCCGATATGGTAGGATGTATTAAAATTCTTTCATATACGCTTATATGAAAAATTTAAACCTGTAATACAGTTATTGAAATAGATATTAGATAAATTTACAGGTAAATAATATTTTTAAATGACTATGTCTCTGATTTAAAATTATTTCATGTAACACTCATCCGCCTTTCTCAATTTATTTCTCATAAATAAGAAATTTCCCTAATTAAGTTCTGGAATATTAAAAAAAAATAAAAACTTTATTTCAAGACCTATTAAAATTTTTAATTTAGAACTTTTTAACCGCTTCTACATCATAACGAAATTCAATTTTAACTAAAAGAAAATTTACTTTCCTCAGCATCAAGTTTATAAGAAAGAATAGTAATTAATAGACGCAACTTACTCTTCTCCACAAAACAAAGTTCCCTCACCTCACTTCCGAAGAATTTCCCACCAATTCAATAAAACTTTTCATCCCCTCCAAACGAACAAAGAAATAATACAAAAAAGAAAAGAAAAAACAAATCACGGCACATTTTCGTTATCACCCACCAAACGTCGCTACTACTGTTACTGCCCAATGAACAAAGTATCGCTAAAACTTTTCTTCGGCTCAATTAACTCTGCCAGCACTCAGCCGCCGACGCCACTATATGACAGTGCGATTTTAAAGCTGCTGTGGAGACGGAGACAGCGAGGGCGTCGCGACGGACTGAAAAATTGCCTCGAAATCGAGCTCATTCAGCCGCCTATCCAGCCGTGAGATGGGAAATGAGCCCGCCTCGTGCAGCCAAAGTAGAGAGGGAAAATCTGCGGCGCGGGCTCGCTTCGTCTTATATACGCGAAGGGGGGTTATGCTCTCGTGCACAGGAAGTCTCAAAAACGTTTAGTGCGGGTCTTTTATGGAAGTCTGGGGAGGTGAGAGGGCATGCAGCTCGAGTATTTGGCAGGAGAATTAAATATGATCACGCGTTGTTTGTTGTGTGCGCGAGGTTTTGATGAGTAGTTCTGCTTGTGCGTATTTCATTGAGAAAAATAAAATAAATACGTTACAGATTCTCGGATATCGACTCAATTCCTACTTCAACAAATTGTCAAATTTATTATTTACTTAAGCAATTATATAATAAAATTAAAAGGAAAATGCGGTATTTTATGAACGCTAGGGCTCTTCAATTAAATTTTAAAGAGATTTCAGAGATAATATAGTATAGTATTTGTATGCTGAGGTGACTATAGCGGCCCCTATTCGGGGACATGCCGGTCTAGCACTCCAGCAAAGCCCATTGTGCTGTGCCTCCTATACTTTCTAAGATCGTAAGACGACCGTTAAATAACTTATCTCCTATGATAGCCTTATATCTATTACTTAAGACACTTGCCAGATGGATTCTAGACTGAGCGACCTCAGCTCCATTGGCTCTATGAGAGGTGCACACCACACTCTGCACCATGTGCCTACGAAAGCAGGGTACTTGCACATTAAATGTGAGGTCGGCTCCGCTCTTGTGCCACACCATCTGCATTTACCTTCCCTATATATTCCCATTTTCCAGAGACTGTATCCTACCTTTCAATGTCCTTTCAGCCAGCCTACTGTCAACCTGAGCTTGGTTCTGTTCATATTCCCTATGACCCTGATCCGTGCCACTAGTGGGTTGACCTCCAGAGTTCCCTTCGCTTGTCTCAGTCCTGTTGTGCTCCTCCACTTTTTGCTCAGTTCTTCCTTCAGCCAAACCTTTGTTATCTTGTTCACCTTGCAGGTTGGGATCACCGCCTCAAAGTGCTTAGTTCTTATTCGACAAGAACCCTTACCTGCCAACCTATCCGCTTTCTCATTGCCCAGGATTTCCGAGTGTTCTGGAACTCATAGCAGTCTCACTTCATTTCAAGCAGACAGTGCTTCTTAGGCTTGCCTTCACTTTAGAACCTCCTTTGAGGTAATGCTAATACCGTTTAGTGGTAGCAGAGTGGCTTTGCTATCTGAGCAAATTGTTATTGTCCTTTGATCGGTGCCACTGGCCGTCAGCCAATCCGCGCATTCCCAGATCATCCTAACCTCTACCTGAATAAGTAAATACACTATTTTCTGTGTGCCGCCTTGTCCTCACCCTCCTGCTCCAACTCCATCCTCGTATTTCGAGCTATCTGTAAACCAGATGACGCTAACCTTTATTAAGTCGTAAGAGGATCTTTGGAACTGCATGCTCCCTCATGCCTTCTGCTATTGTCACCCTAGTCGTGTGGTTAAATGCCCCATCTATATCTAGAAAAGTCACCAACACCATGCCTTTATTTTCCATCCATTTCTGTATGTAGCTTACTCCATCTGCCAGCGTCGTGTCTATCGATTTTCCCGCCTGGTAGGCATGTTACCTGCGATGCAGCGGTGCTACCACTAAGGATTTTTCTTTGATGTATCTGTCTACCAGCCTTTCCGTCGTTTTGAGTACAAATGAAGTAAGGCTGCTAGGTCTGTAATCCTTAGGCTCTAAGTGCTGCCCCCTCCATGGTTTGGAGAGGAAAACCACCTTTGCCAGTCTTCATCTTCTTCGTA